>LJPK01001263.1:0-77227 GCA_001430945.1 Amauroascus niger
CCACCCCCACCGGGCCCGGGCCGACCATGGCATGACAATTGCAACGCTCAGTTCTCAGTTGCTGCGGCGTACCGAATACCGACAGCAAAGACATGCTTTTATAATCTCAAGTAGACGCCCGACGCTTCTTGCGTTGTGGATCATCTCCCGCCTCCTGCATATGTAACTGCATCAGCATGTACGCCGCTCTTGCATCATTCGTAAGCGGCAATGGAGAATTGCTCCCTCCTGTATGATCTT
Organism: Amauroascus niger; assembly: GCA_001430945.1. NCBI lineage: Eukaryota > Fungi > Ascomycota > Eurotiomycetes > Onygenales > Onygenaceae > Amauroascus > Amauroascus niger. The sequence goes on from LJPK01001263.1 coordinate 241, forward strand.
CCGTATCAGATCCCGACGAGTTTGAAATAGATCCTTCATCGGTATATGAGCCGTCGCTTGATCCAGACATGACTGAATTCGGCGGCGGGCTATCCTCATCACCTACAGAGCCGGTGTCGTATGGAGTGGATGGCCTTTTGGACCTTTCCTGCAGGTTTGAAAGGGAGGCAAGGATTTCTTCCGGCAAGGGGACGCTATATTGCTTGTAGACTGTTCTTCGCGGAGCGTTTGCAGGAGTCCAGCCACTAACAGGAAGAACACGAGATCGGCGATGCGCCCCCTTTGCGTTTTCTGAGCCGTGCCCGTCGTCTATCTCAGACTTGTTAGACAGTCTAGGTCTCAAATTCTTCGCATTGGTACGGCTAGGGCCTGCAGAGCTTGCCGAATACGATATTACGTTCGGTACTCTGCAAAGCGAAGTTCGCTTTGTTTCGAGAAGACGCCACCGATTTGCAGTAGCAGTGGCAGACCGCACAACCTCCGGGTCGATGATCATTCTGCCAAACTTCGGATCGGTTGGTGGAATACATATCTTTAGAAATTCAACCCCAAACAGCGGCGTCAAGACATATCGGATCTTCCAACAAAACGTAGCCGCGACAGCTTTAGCTGCTTCAAACGGCATCCAATAGCCTATAGCTTGGTCAGCAGACAAATCTGAAAAAACACTGAAAAGTTTCGAAGAGTCTGCTAACCTTGTGCAGCGAGAGCACCTCCTGTAATACTATGACATATCTCTCTAAGACCGGGATTTGCATCCAACATCTTCGCTGGAGCGGTCTGAATATTCATTAGCCAGGGCAATATGATATCTCTTTCGTCTAATCCTCAAACTTGCCTTGGAGTAGTTATTGCATTTAAAAAGCAATGTCGTTCGGACGAGGCCAATGTTATAATCCCACATAACCGTATGCTCCTTGTCTTCGCCGGGCATTCTAAACGTGTATTGGAAAACTATACCCTGTTTAGATATATCAACAACAAGAAGAAAGCCTTCCTTACCTTCAAAGCTTTCTCGTCCAGTCTTTTCGAGAAAGGATTTCTTCTCGCTGTTGTATGGTATATGTCGGGGGAACTCTGTGATATGTCCCATAGGATGAATCTCAAAGTTTCTATGCTCCTCTGCCAGTTTCGGGTCTTGATATTCACAAGGTGGATATCTGACATTGCCCCTGACTTTTCCTCTCGTGAAAATTGCAGCATCCTTTGATAACTTTTGCTTTTTCTGGGGTGGTGAAGTAAAGTTTCTTGAACGACTAGAACACGGTGTAGGAAGCTGGTGGCCTCTCTCAAATGATTCTGGCTCCGGATTCAGCAAGGAGGCTATGGACGCCATGGAGATTATATCGAATAGGAGTTTATGGTATCAGAACGATCGACCTTTGGAAACTTGGTAAAATCCAGTCCAACCGAAAATATGTGCAGCAGAGAATTGGGAAATTGACACAACAGATCAACGGTCCTTCAACATCTATTCGGATATAGGTGTGGACGAGAGAGACCTTAAAACCCTAAATATATGAAACAAACCAATTTTGCCCAATAAAGAGAAAGATAGACCTGTGAAATCGAATCTAGGGAAAGCTAAAGCCAACCACCGGTCTTTGCAGATAACGTCAAAAGGAGCTCTGCGGCTTCTGAGAGCAAGGGATGGATTGTGCAAAATGGTCAAGCAAGTAGAATTTTAGTTTATCCCCCCCTGGCACGGTCCGATCCCTTTGTGAGAGCTATCCGATGCTTGTGAGAGCAGCATTTTGATATTAGCACTGGGGGCATATTCAGCAACACATAATCCTTGCAGCTAGTGGTTTGTTTCCAAGTCAAAGCAGCCGCTAAGCTTTATCCCCGATTCAGGGGCTACTTGGACGGCTGTTAAAGCGGTAAGCCAGAACATGATTGGGAACCCAGAAAGTGACATGGGAAGGTCTCAGAGAACATGTACAGCGGAGATTCCATATCCGTAGTCTGAACCTTGCGAACGTTAATGTGGGTTCAATGCGCATAGGTTTTCATATATTCGGGATCTAGTTTTCGCCAGCCGTCATGGTTTGTCGCGCTTTTACCAAGCTGCCGACAGTGATTGCAATTTGAGATACAATCCCAGTACCAGGCTGCCAAAAAAAAAAGAACATTCCATAAAGAATCTCTTTCCAAAATAAAGGGGAAAACGGGAACCGTAACAACCATGGCCATCATTGTTGGGGACGTTGTTCTGCGGAGCATGACAAGGGAACACAATCATCGAGGCGAATTCCGTCTGCCACCTGCAAATAGCCGTGACTAAATTGACCAAAGCACAACAGATTTTTTGGGCTGTTATTTTTTGAATTTTTCAAAACCTAGCATTTCGGATTTCCTCTTGTTCCCGTAAGACATTCTAGAACCTAGTCGAGATATCGGAGAACGGCTAAGTAGCTTTGAGCATGACGCTGCGGGAAGGTGTCAGAGACTGGAACACCAGATGAAAAGGCAGATCTTCTAGAAATCCCTGTTTCATGTTTATGTTTGACTAGCCTATCTTAGCCCTCATTAACCTGGAAGAAAAGATGGCTATGAACGATTTATGCTAGACGGAACCGGTCCAACAAAGCCTGAATATTGGGGCAGCTGCGGGAGGCTGCAGGTTGGCAGCTCGTGTGACGGAGACCTGCATTTTTCATACTCATAGATCCAACTCAACAGTTCCAAAATGTAAGACTAGGGAAGGTCAGTGAGCCAATCGGAGAATTACTCCACTTCAAGGAACGGGGGCCTCATAGGTACGGATACTTCAACATCGATATGCTTCTTCCCCTGCTCTTTGAGTTCCGCTTTCCTGCGCGAACGTTTGATGCACAAACTGCCAGGAAAGAAATGGGTGTAATCCGGTCAGTGCTACCAGATTACCCCAGATTCAAAGTAAAGTCGTACGTACGCACCAGGCCCGCTAGCCATCCACAGTCCGGGAACTAGTCTAAGAACTGAACGGCTAGCCGTTCCGTTTTCATTTAGATCCCGTTGATTTGCCGCATGATATTCCAGGGAAACCAAATTCGCTTCCTCTCAGGCAGTTCATGCAAGACTTCGCGAATGAAGGGTTCAGAGGCCCCGCAAAAATCGAACTCGCGTGGCGAGGAGGTTTTCCATGCGTCCAAATAACTCTTCCATGTGGCCAGCCGCGTGGATTCGCAGTTTCAGGAGATCACAAGTGAGAGAGACAAGGTGAGCGGGTGTGGTTTATCGCGATCAGAATATGAAATGGACAGGGCCACAAAGAAAGTCTAGAAATTATCCCGAGACATAGTCGCTATTCATATTCCAGTGAACCCGGCCGACTGAATTCTCAAAGGTCATTTGACGGCACCACCACGGCATCTCATTCAGCTTCCACTGTATTCTGGCTTGTATTCAAGAGCACTGAAGAAAAGCCCACTCGATAAGACTGGCGTTAGTCCGTCCTTCTTGTTCCGTCAAAGGAAGCTGTTTTGGCAAATGAATTCTCTGATGTTGAAGAGAAATCAGAAGGGAACAAAAAAAAAAAGGCAAACAGTAAAAATCCTATTGTCGCGTGAGTAAATGGGACTGGCGCCTTGTCTAAGGGCATGTCTGTTTGTTCACAAAGGATGGGTAGCAACGGCTCCAGGAGTTGGGGGGAAAGTTAGCTAGCTCTCCACGCGGGCCCATTGTAGCACGGAGGAGTCGAGCAGGATTTTCCGCGTTCTGTGTAACTTAGAGTGGTGTGCGGGAGTATGTCCCTAGACTTAAGTGCGATGTTATGGGTTTGGGATGGAAAAGAAGATGATGAGATGATGGTGGTGATGATGGATATGAAGATGGGGAAGAGGAAGAGTAAGAGGAAGAAGATGATGGAGGTTGATGGAGGTGAAGAAGGGGGGGGGAACTAGGAGCAGGAGCACGGATGGAGTGAGGTTGAAATAAAGTGTCCCCGAGCCATTCCAGAAGGGGAAACAACTGCGTTTTTCCAAGGAATTTTCTTAGAGAAACACGGCCAAGCAAGGAAAACCACATTGGTTAGCTATCTAATCTATCTCAACACTTGGATTGTGTAGCAAAGAGAGATTTCCTGGTCTTCGGGGGGCTGGTGGCTTCGAAGCTTAAGTGTCAGAAGTATGAGACTTTTACAAACTGGATTGTCTAGTTAGTTAACTAGTTAACTAGCTACTGAAGCACGATCTCCATGTCTAACTACCTCCCCCCTCCTCCTGTTTGATCGTGTTGTCAAAGCACAAAGAGTAGGCCTGCAATCAACCCGGAGAGCCGAGAGATAAGACTGCTGTATTAATTAGTTTAACTACACGTGCTAGGAACTTGGATTACCTCGAAATTTAAAGCACACATCCTGAGGTTCAAGTGTTCGACGTGCCCAATCATGGACCACCCACTGTCCATTTCATTTTCTACTTCAAGAAAACCCCCCTGAAAACGATTTTCTTGTCCGGTGTGTGCCTTGCTTCCTGCCCATCCGATTTATGCACCCCACATTTCCTGTAGCCGCGGGGCCCGGGCGCCTGCATAAGCTGTCACATAAAAACCATGGCCATGCAAAAGACGGGTCCCTTGAGCGTGAAAGTTTCAAAGGAGAGGGCGTGTGTATATGGTCTCAAAAGAACTCAATTGAAGATATATCATGAGCAGAATATTATTTGTTTCTGCAATAGAAACAATACAAAGGTAAAAAAAAAAGAACACTTATCATTAAAAACACGCAAAGAAAAGGGTAGTTAACTAGTTAACTCCAGACAATAGACAAATGAAAATCTGCAAGAATTGCCAGTTTAAAACACATTCCATGTACAATGAAAATGAAAAGAATACCCGTCTTGTTAAATATATACTCTTAATGATTACGCCGCATTTCAATCAGAAAAGTCGTCACTGGAAAGGGGATCGGCAATTTCATCTTCACTGTCGTCGTCGATCACGTAAGTTGGCTTTTTCGCAGTTGCAGCTGCACGACGCGTTGGCCGGGCCCGTGCGGGAGCCTTAGGTTTAGCAATCGCTTGATTTTCAGACCCAGACGACTCGAGGATATCATTAGCCATTTCATCAATATCGTCGTCGTCGGAAACATCATCGTCCATCGCCTTGGCGGCCTTAGATTTCTTGGAGGCATACGCTTTAGCTGCTGGAGATAACTGCAATTTCTTCGTGGGCACTGCCGAGCGCTTAGCTTTTTGGGTGGGCGCACGAGCACCACCCGAAGATGCTGTTTTGCTTGCTTTTGCTGGGGCCTTCGAAGCAGGTTTTGCTTTGGTGGCCGTGGGTTTGCTCTTCCCCTTCCCCAAAGTGGGCATTTCCGTCTCATCCAAACCCATCTTCGTCTCTTTCCCATCCTTTGGTTTAACAAGGAGAGAACGGCGGGGTGAGTTGGCCGGAATAAGCTTTGAATAATCCGTTTCGTCAAGGTCGAAATCTGGGGTAGATTTTAGCGGCTTTGGGACTGGTTTGGACCCGACACCGGCGCCAGGCCGCGAGTACTCAGATGAGAAAAGAGTGGGAGATCCTGATACCCGATCTGCAATCTTGGTGTCCAAACCCTTGACCATTTGGCTAACATCGCCCAGCAAATCTTCATCATTTTCACTCTCAGAGGAGCTCAAATCGCATACAACGGGTTTGCGGTTAACACGGGCCGCTCGCTGGCGGGACATTGAGACAATCTCAACATCTGAATCCTCGTTCATTGGGGCCTTGGTCGGTATAACCTTTGATTTGTTTTCAGGTTGGGGTTTATAGACCTCGTCATCTGACAGAATCGAAAGATCCGGTGACTGAGATCTGCTGGCTTCTATTGACTTTGACTGTGGTTTCTTTGGAGGCACGTCGTCCTTAGCATCATCCGAATCACTAAACGTGAAGGAAGCTGTTGCCTCGGGTTTCTTGGGTACCACTCTCGATCGCTTCTGTGGTAAAACTTCAACTTCGACGTCATCCATGTCACTAGCACCATCCAGGCCTGTAGCATTTGGCTTCTGTTTTGCTGCGGGTTTGCTAAGGTAGTCGAGGAGTCCACCTTTTGGCTTCACCTTATTGATCACTGCAGTCTTCTTGGCCTTTGGGGCAAAGTCACTGTCCTCATCATCGCCCTGCGCCTTGCGTTTCTTAGCCGTGGGGCCTCGACCTCCTGTCTTTAATTTTGTAGAAGTGCGCCTGCCATAACTTCGCGCTTTCTTGACTCGACGTTCTTCGTCTTCGAGTTGATATCTCCATTCGGCAATAAAATCATCTAGATCCTTTTTCCACAGGTCTTCTTTTGATAGCTTGATGAGAGTGTCTACCTCAAGCTCCTTTTCGCCAATTTGACGACGCAATTTGTCAACTCGTTCTTGAGTCAATGACCACAAGGACATCTAAAAGTAATGCGAATTTAGCCTCGTCCTGACCAATGGGTTCAGCAAATACATACTCCAAGAAGGTAATCGAAAAAGCCTGAGCCGGGCTTTTCATTTTCTTCACTTTCATCGTCTTCGACAATGGGTTCATCCTCACCCTCTTTAGAAGGGTCAACTCCCTTTGGCATAGGCTTGAACCCCTTTTCCATCAATTCCTCCATGAGCTTAGATTTCTGCTTTTTGGAGATGACAAGTTTGCCATCAATGATCATTTGAACAAATCTAGCTTGATTGCTAAGTTTATCCAGTTCCTTGTGCAACTCGGAGAGTTGATGTTGCTAAAGGATAACAGTCAGTTAACAGTTTGTAGATGGAATAAAGCTTTTGCTGTTCAATACCATACCTTTCGTTTCTCGTAGAACCTAATTCGCACGGCAAAGAAAGCTTTCAAGATGTCTTCTGCGGTCTCATATTTTGTGATTCGTCCTTCCGCGTCGAATGCCACCATGTTTGTGGTGGATATCGTCTTCGATAGCTTAAATCTCTCTTCCAGGCCATCTTCTAGGGCCTTCTTCATGTGCTTCTCGTCCATTTGGATGACAAAATGAACCTTGCTATGAGTGTTATAATCCCTGTAATCCTTAATAAAGGAAGGGACTTTCTCGGCCTTGATGATATCCTCCAACTTATCTTTAAAATCCTGAGTCCAAGTCCTGATAGGAAGCTCGGTGATCTCAACCTCATATTCACCAGTTTGTTTGATGACTCCACTAAACTTGTAACGGTCTCCAGAACCTGTCACTTCGCCAGTGAATCCACGGAACCATGGTTTCATAGGCACAACCGGTTCACCGGCCATCAAACGTTTCAAATTGTCAACGATGTCCTCGGGATTAAAGTTTGGAATGTTTGTACTCCAACCAGTGCCAATGCCGTCAGCGCCATTGATCAAAATCAAAGGTACAACAGGCACAAAAACTTCCGGCTCAATCAATTTTCCATCGTCCACGTTGTTTTTCAGCAGGGGATCATCTGACGCGTTGAATAGGCGTCTCGCAAACGGTGAAAGTCGGGTATAAATGTAACGCGCACTCGCACAGTCCGAGCCACCTTGAAGACGACTACCGAAATTACCACTTGGCTCGAGGCAATTCACGTTATTCGACCCAACAAACGAGTGTGCAAGCCCAACTATAGTTTGCTGGAGGGAAACATCGCCGTGTTGATAGCCCGTCATACCGGATATATGACCACTCAGCTCGACTACCTTCACATCTTTTTTCACTTTGCGTTTGAACATCCCATACAAGACCTTTCGCTGTCCAGGTTTCAGCCCGTCTACAACTGACGGAATAGATCGGATATTATCCGCCATGCTGAAAAGGATAAGTTCTCGGTTGATAAAATCGGTGTAGGTAATCTTTTCAACGGAATGATCAAGATAGGTGCCAGGTTTGAATTGACGAAGCCATTCTTTCCGCTCATCAGTTTTCTTCTTTGAGAATGCTAGATCAATCAGCTGCGCTTCGTTCTCTTGAAGAGCGTGGAATTCTTTCAAGTGTTTGTCTAGGTCTCGGAAATACACCTCGGCGTCCTCGGTGGAACTGGTACCCAGACCCTTGTAGTACTTCTTCTCCCATCTGCGATCATGGCCGTGAACCTGTTTCCATTCGTCATATTCCGGGATGGTGAAAAAGGACTTCGTTGCGGTCGGATTTTTAGGATCACCTCTCCAAACCTTGACAATTGGCGTGATGAATTCGATTAAAAATCCCGGGATTTTAAGCAAGCTGGGAAAGGCTACTTGAAGATAATTAATCAATAGACCTTTGATGTGACTACCGTCGTGATCTTGATCAGTCATGATCATGAGATGACCATAGCGAAGGCCACGTGTGTCCGTATATTCCTTCTTGTGCTGTAGGCCGAGGAAATTTTTGATATTTTGAATTTCTTGGTTTTTGGAAATCTGATCAACGGATGCATCACGCACGTTGAGTAGCTTTCCTCGCAGGGGGAAGACGCCAAAGAGATCGGGACCAACAACAGCTCTTCCAGCCATTGCAAGGCCCTTGGCTGAATCTCCTTCGGTAAGAATCAGAGTACAATGGTGACCTTCCTTCGTTCCTGCTTTGTTAGCATCCGTAAGCTTTGGGTTATTCATACGGGCACGACGACTTCCATCAGTCCTTTTAAGGATTTGGTCTGCCTTTTGCTCTGCGAAGTGCATGATATTCTGCATGACCTGTGTTTTCAAAATCTTTTTCATAAAATCGTCCGAAAGGACGCATTTGCTTCCGAATTGAGAAGTCTTTGTGGTCAATTGTTCCTTCGTTTGCGACGTAAATGCCGGGTTAACAATAAGACAATTTACGAACAGAAATATATGATTTCGTATTTGTGCAGGTTTCAACGTGGGGCCATTCTTGTTCTTCTTCTTCACCGCTTCTGCTAACTTGGTGCAGATCTGGTCACTGATATAGTTGACATGAGTGCCACCAGAAGTAGTCGCTATTGAATTAACAAAGGAGACTTGTTGGAACGAGCCATCTGACACGGCGAACCCGATCTCCCATCGAGGTTCCGGGTTGTCGGTTACAATTTCGTTCTTGTCCGCGGCCGCTTCTTCTCCACGCTCCTTTTTGATGGCCTTGGTATACATTTCCATATATTTCTTGAAGTTTCGGATAGGGATTTTTGTGCCATCGAGCCTGACGCCGACTTTGCACGTACCCGCCAAGTCATACACACGTCGCTTCACCAGGGCTTCGAAGTCATCATCCATACCATCCATTCCAAACTTTTTGAAGTCCGGTTTGAACGTGATCTTTGTGTAGTCATCTCCTTTGCAATCTGTAATCTTCGCTTTTCCCATCTTCGCCATATTGTCCGTCCATGTTTGTTTGTACTTCTTCTTGGATTTCGAATCCACTGTCTCGACGGTAAACTCGGTGCTGAATATGTTACAGAGCTTGGCGCCGTACCCATTCCGACCACCAGTAACCTTTGCTTGTTCATCGTCATAATTCGAGGAAGTTAACAAGTGGCCGAAAATCATCTCTGGGATGTAGATTTTTTCTTTCTGATCAAACATTAGCACATTTAGGCCTGAGTCAAGAGTGCGGCTAGGGTGGAACGTACCGAGTGAATCTCGATAGGGATACCACGGCCATCATTCCACACGCTGATCTCTCCGGATTCTTTATTCAATGCGACTCTGATTTCACACATATTTTTATCCCTCTGCTTGTTATCTGCAGCGTTGACAAGAATCTCGTCGAATATCTTATAGAGACCGGGGACATAGGTAACTTCTCGAAACTCCATCTGGTCCGTGATTGAATTATACACCCACATATGCTGCAGGGTGGGCTCGACGGATCCGATATATGTGTCTGGGCGTTTGATTATGTGCTCCACTTGGGTAAGCTATAAACGCAAGTGATGTTAGCTCATTTCTAGATGGTGAATCTTTTGGGTCGGAATGTCCACCTTCTGATATTGATCTCCAGTGCTATCCTGAGCAGTTTTGGTTGCCACTGATTCGTTCGCCAATGCCGACAATGGATTGCCTGCAGATTTTTTGCCTGCCGCGGCCGGTTTGGTTTTCTTGACAGGTTTAGGCGGAGTTCTCGAGAGAATCGAGTCATCATCCAGCATGTCAACGTCATCATCGCTCAAGGCTTCATTTTCAGGGTCCTTTGCGGGACGCTTCTTTGGTCCGGTAGACTTGGCCGAGGGTTTCGCGCTGAAGGTGGTCTGTTTGGTTTTCTTCGCCGCAGCCTTTGCCGCAGGCTTCTTCGCGGTCGTCGTCGTTTTCGCCTTGGCCTTGGCCTTGGTTTTCTGGGTGCGCAGGTCAGTCTCAAGGGCCAAATGGCGGTGGACAGATAGAACGCTTACAGGAGCAAGGTCGGTCATAAAGTCAGAGCCCGCGCTGTCGTCATCAAAGACGGAGCCAATAGGGGAGTCCATGTTTGGCCGGTGTATGCGGTAGGACCATGCGCAGAAAATAACGGATGGGGAGAGAGACGGAGTGCGAGGCGGCCTGCTCTCTCCTGTTGTTTTATTTTTTTTCTGCTTTCCGCCTTGCTTCTGGCGTTTTAATTTACAGAAACATTGTCTGCATGCCGTCGAGGCAAGAAATGGAAAGATAGAGAGAGAGAGAGAGAAAAAGAGAGAGAAAGACAGTTGCCGGGAAGAGGGGCAGAGAAGGGCAGAGGAGGAGGAGGAGGAAAAGACCCGGGGTCGTCCTTTTTGTTTGGTTTTTTTTGTTGACACCCTTCGTTCCTTCCTTCCCCCGGTTGCTCCCAACGCGCCCGCTTTTTGCTCGCTGAAACGCGCTAGTCTGCTTCGGGGCTACGGGACGCGACTAACCGCAAAGGGCAAGATCAAAACACTTCGGCGGTCGGATTTACATGGGTTCCGGTGGGCGCTCAAACCTTAGTGGACAGGGCAAATCTCCTGGGATGATAATCAAACGTTGGAGACTCGTCCTCAGAAGGGCTGGGTTCGCTCACGTTTGAAAGCACGATGCCATGAGACACCCGGATAAAGTAGTTAGTACATGACTCAACTAGTTACACCCTTGAGAAATAGAATCAAGCAAGAATCAAACCAACTGCTCGATCACCTCGCAGTAGTCTTAGAGGCGTCGCGCGGCCGGCGCCAAGCCGACCGTTCTGGGCTAAGTTAGTCAGCATTCTAACGCCAAGACAGAACCCCCCCCTGGATCGCCGAGAAAAGCAGGAGAGGAGAAAGGAAGGAGGATTCAACAACCAGCTTGCTTGCACTTCCTCTCTTTCTCTTCTTTCTCTTCTCTTCTCTTCCCCCTCCTCCTCCTCCCATTCCCCAAGGCTGCTTGTCTGATTCCTGCTTTTCTACTCTTTTTTCCTTTTGTCGTTGGCTTTGGCTGCCAGTTTCCACTCGTTTTGTGCCATGTACATACTGTGCAGCAATTTTCATTGGCCTCTTGTCTAACCTCGTTCTTTTGACTTGTACGGTTACTTGAGCAAGTTCTCGTGTTATTGAATGTGATTCTGCTGTTATAGTACTCAAGGGCAAGCAAAGGGGATCGAAGATGGAACTCTCGCCGGAAGATGCCTCCAGACCCCCGTCGCTCAAACTCAAGGACCACACTCGCCAGACCGATTCCATGGTCACCGTCCCCCTTTCGGACCTCCAGCCCAGTCCCCGGGAAACCTGCCGCGACAGCGAATTTATGCACATTGCACCCATGTCTCCTGCCGATTCCTGTGTCGAAACCGATGTCGGAGCCAAGGTGGTGACCCTGGACGACGAGATTGGATCAGGGGTTACTTCGGGAACATCGTCAGGAAGGGAGTCTGCCGTGTCTATAGCGGCGGTTGATATCCATGAAAATAGAGAATTGGACGATGCCAAGTCTGTGGATTGGGCAGAGTTGGAGAAGAATGAAGAGCTGGAGTCGAAATCAGACCCTACGGATGATGCCGTCAGCAGTCCTATTGTGTCCACTCTTTTGACCGTGAATAAACAAGAGACTAACTGATTGAGCTCTTAGTCGACCGCTTTGCTATTAGCCAGATTGGAGCAAGAGAACAATGCCCTTGCAACCGATCCTAAATCAGCGCTGTCCGGCAGCCCAACCCGGAAGCGTTCCTCCAGGCCACCCTCAATCCAGCAGCTCAAGAAATTGGTCAACGATCGCCAGTCGTCACTTAGATATTCTCAGATACCGACCCCTCACATGACCGAATTGGAATTCTGGGCTGCCCTCGTGGCAGACTACCCCCGGACAGCGCAGAAACTTCCCACCCTCACTTCCAACAAGATTCGCGGGGGGGTGCCTCCACCCCTGCGGGGCGTTGTCTGGCCCAGTATTGCCGGTGCTAGAGACGCGATGCTCGAAGACGAATTCAAAAAGCTAAGCGGTGAATCCAGTCCTTATCAAAACCTCATCGACAAGGATATCAGTAGAAGCTTTCCAGACGTGGACATGTTCAGAGACCCCAATGGTGAGGGTCAGCAGATGTTGGCTAAGGTGTTAAAATGCTTCAGTCTCCATGACACAAAAATTGGATACTGCCAGGGGTTGGGATTTGTGGTCGGCCCTCTTTTGATGCACATGGGTGAAGCAGAGGCGTTTTGCGTCCTCGTTCGGTTCGTTCTTTTTCTCTGTCTTTCTATCACCCGTGCCTTGTCATCTGCGACTGACCGTTTATTTTTCTTTTTTTTTAGATTAATGGACCATTACGATCTACGGTCTTGTTTCCTGCCTACTCTGTCCGGCCTTCATTTGCGCATATATCAGTTCCAGACATTACTTTCCCGCCATCTACCGAATCTCCATGCTCATCTTGAAACACTAAACGTTGAACCTATCTACGTGTCGCAATGGTTCCTCTCCTTTTTCGCTGTGACCTGCCCACTTCCGATGCTCCTTCGCATCTACGATGTTCTGCTTCTCGAAGGCGCTTGCGAGACTCTCATGCGCGTTGCGCTTTCATTGATGCAGCGCAATGAGAAGAAGCTCTTGGCATGCTACGAGTTCGAAGATGTTATGCAACTACTACTATCAAGGAGCGTTTGGGATCCGTAAGCGTCTTTCCGGTCCTTTGTGTTTTTAGAACCAAGCTAATTCTGGTTCTAGATACTGCTGCAACGCGGACGATCTTGTAGACGACTTCGTTTCTTTAACGTCTCTCGTGACACGTGAAAGCCTTCAGCAACTTGAACCGAGCTCTTCATCCAATGTCTATCTTCCGCAGTTGCAAGCTGTTGCTTCCCGGTTCTTAGGCCGTTTATGGGCGGGTTCAAATTCTCATAATTCCGCCAAATCCTTTGTTCTTAACCCCGTGATGCCATTCAGCCCAACTGCGGTTCGCCGTACCCCGTCAAAGCAAAGCATGGCTTCTACGCTGAACTCTTTCGAGTCCACCTCTGATGCTAGCACGGCACCGACCGAGATTTCGTCAAACGGCAATAAACACAAACAGAAACACTCTACCCAAAACAAGGATAAAGATTTACATACTCAGATTGAAGACTTACTTATTGCGTTGACGGACATGCAGCGGGAGCATGCGACTCTTGCAAAGGAGCTGCAAAGAGAACGCGAAGAGCGCGAGGAAGACCAGCAATTGGCTAAATCAATGCTCAAATGCATCAAAGAGCAACCGGAAGATGAACAAATCACCGAGCTCATTGCAAAAGTGAACAATCGATTTTCCGAGTCCTCCCAGGTCTCGACCCAGCCGACTAAACAACAACTTCAAGATGATATCACTTCATGGCGAGAAAAATACGAAATCGAAGTGACTCGATGCCAAAATCTTAGTCGCACCATCGATGAACACGAGCACGAGAATGGTCAATTAAAGGAACAACTACGTGAAGCCCGCTCGCGTATCCAAGACGCCCACAGGGACAAACAACGTCTTGAGCGTACAGTCCAAGAACTGCGAACTCGCAAACAATCATCCTCCAGCCCAGCTGACCGCCCACAATCCACTGCCACCGAGGACCGAATGTCAATCACGGGCCTCCGTGAATTCAAACTCGGCAGAGCCCCCTCCACCAAAGCACCGCCCATCCAGCCAACATCCCCCCTAACAGCTGCTTTCTCCAAACGAACGAGTTCCCTGGGGGCGCCTGCGTTCTTCTCCCCTCCCGAAAACGCCGATGAAAACTCCCTCCTGGCCGAACTCGTCAACTCAAAGACCTCTGAAGCCCTCGCCCGCCAAGAACTTGACGAACTCAAAGCCAAATTGGAACATTTTCGAAAACTTCTGTCCAAATCGGGCGTTGGCCTTTCCACTGCGGCAACACTGCCGGCGGGAAATGTCCATTTGTCAGCTGGATGGGGCTCCTCGTCGTCAAACACACCTCGAACACCAAATTCCAACCCAACCCCAGCTACCAGCGCTGGCGGAGGTGTGGTTGGCGGAGGAGGAGGGTTCTTCAGCGGCTGGACAAAGAGAACATTGTCGTCCGGAAATATATCAATATCCGAATCAAAATAACCCCCTATTCGGCGCGTTCTTCACCGTGCCAATTCTTCGTCTCGAGGGGTTCTTTCTAACCACAATCCTTTCTTGGGACTGAACAATATACAGTTGTATAAGGAAATAAACTTGGTTTACTTGTATTTTTTTTGAAAATGACTTCTTGTCCCCAAATCCTTCTTGCTTTTTTTGAAAATCCGGAAAATGAAATCCAATCTCAGCTCGTTCTCCTACCTTTTTTTTTTTTCCCCCTTCCAGTATCTTTTGAACGGCACTTCTTCTCGTATCTCGAGTTGAATATCTTCCTTCACATTGCTCCTTTTATTTGTTCCGATGATACCACTGTCGCCAGCGAGCGAGTTTTATGGCCTGTACCCCTAGCTTTCCCGTCTGGTAAATCTACTGCCCGTCTGGGTTCGAAAGACTATTTCTCTTTCCCATTTTGATGGCATTTTTCGCAGAATTCAACCGTCTATCCTTTTTAATACCTGTTTTATATACATTATTATATACCCTATTTCTTTTGTACGAATACATAGCGGCTGCAAGCATAGCAAATATAGGTAAAGTGTATACTGTGTGCTCTCCATCAGATTTTCCGTTATTTGTACAATCCGTCCTTTCGTAAAACTCGACAACACTATCTGCCATATCAATTTTGTATAATCACAGTGGTCGATTATACAAAGGCAAGGCTACATCGATTGAACCCTTTAGCAACCGCTCCAGCACTGGTGCGGCTTCAAAGCCCCAAGTAGATAGACTGGGTGGTAGATCCCCACTCCTAGTTCCCCAGGTGCTCTCCTCATCTCCCAGAGTCAGCTCTAACACCCCTCCATCCGTGAAGAAATCGTGCCGAATCCAATTGCTAGTCCAGGCCTTCCCATCTCTCCGCGCGTGTTGTATATAAATGTTTTTATACTCGGGGTCGAAATTCAGATTCCGAATTGTGGCTACATTACCCGTTATTGAATTTTTGATATTGACTTCCTCAAAGAAGGGCGGTGTGATCAGGTATATATCCTGGCCATGAACAGGATACAGTCCCATCATCGCGAGCGCCACAAAAGCCCCCATGGACCCGCTGTCGTCGTTGCCAGGTATTCCACTCGCGCCATTGTAGAAGACAGAAGGTATATAATGATGTGCTTGGCGTGCAGAGAGCCCAGGCCGCCCAGCATAATGGAACTGGTAGATGGTCAAAAATGATTGGGCGTCGCCAACATAGAGGAGACCAGATTGATGGAAGTATGTCAGCCGATCGGTGAAGTTTTGAGATCCCCCCAAGGTATCAATTAGAGCAGCCATGTCTTGAGGAACAAAACTATTGAGCGTGAGAAATTTGCAGCAAGTAAGCAGAGACGAGATAACTTACAAGGTATACAACCAGATGCTTCCTTCATACGTCTCACCCCCATCAGCGTTTAGATAGCATGAGGTGAAATTCAGCAGCGGGCTACAGAAGGAGGGATCCTGAAATCCCCAAGTCCCATTAAGATATCGAGGCTGAAGAAAACCTACAAATCCAGTATTCTTCCCATCGACAAACGAGGATTGATCTTTGCGGAACATATTATACCAGTTTCTCGAGCGGCTGGAGTATTTGGTATAATCATTATCATGTCCCATTGCTTTCGCAACCTGGGAAATGCAAAAGTCGTCATAAGCGTATTCAACAGTTCGCGATACACTACGAGTGTGGAGTCCATAACCGTACGGATCAAAATCCTCAGTAGGGATATAACCAAGTGTTTTCCAGCTTTGCAGCCCACCCCGGCCTTCGACATTCCAGTTTCGAGGCTCCTCTTCAGCGTCCTTTAAAAGTGCCTTATAGGCAGTTTTCCAGTCCACTCCTGGAATGTTTTTCAGGTATGATTCCGCCAAAACCACGTCAGCATTTGAGCCACCCTGAGTATATCCCTTCGTAAGAGACATTCTGCAATCCGGCAGATATCCCTCATGTCGATAGATATCCACTAGAGAACGGACCATGCTTGATTGAGTTTCTGGGTCTAAAAGTGTGAGCAACGGATGAGTGCTCCTAAACGAGTCCCAGATGCTACCCGAAGAGAGTCAGCATTGCCGACTACCAACAAAAGTAGAATATCAAACATACCAGTAAAAGCTATCATAATACGGCTCTTTGCTCTTCCACAGTGGATTTTCTCCAGTGTAATCCTGCGGGCTAATCATAGATCTGTAAATCCCACTATAAAAGCTGGCTTCAATATCCCTTGACACGCGACCAGACTTCACCTTAACGACATCAAACTTCTGTCTCCAAGCGTTCCTTGCTAAAGAGACTGTGTTGTCGAAGTTAAAGTCAGGTATTTCTTTCTCTGCGTTTTTGCAGGCTTGATCGACGCTTATGAAACTCATTCCGACTCGTACATGAATTTTCCTGTCTGGAGGAGAAGACAACTGGACGAAAGTACCAGCCGAAATCGAATGGCTAAGGCCGTCTGGAACTATTTCCATGAATTTTGGAGACGTTCCAGCACGATTGTCCATATATACTCCTGTTTTTCGGATAGGAGCACCGCGAAAATCAGCGCAAAAGTGCAGGGTGTATGATCCGGGACCAAAGCTCGAACTGAAGGTGGCATTTCCTTTCATACGGCCCGTTTTTGGGTCAACAGACGCCTTCGCTTGCCGGCGAGACCGCTGGAGGTCGTTTAATTCCAGCAATATGAGGGGGCTCAAAGGATCAGGAGGCGATCCTGGATCATCTGTGTTTCGATTCGCATTCGACAAGGCGGGGGTGTCGAGAAAGGTAAATGTGTACAAGGCACTGTGGTTTGATACGGTCATTTCTGCCAGAATGGATGTATTCAATTGCAATGAGAAATAGCCAGGAGAAGCATTGGTGCTTCCATTGACCCATGCCGCAGCTCGATCAGCAGGAGCATATTTACATCGGTTGATATCGTCTTCGGGACATCCCGCTTGAGGGAAGATGGGAAAATTCCCTAGTGACGGGGACTATTTATTGTTCATTTCAGCATCAAAGTGCAACATAATCAATAGCGTTCAAGTGTAAGAATACAAGCAAGGAGGAAGAAAGATAAGAAAACATACGCCACCGGTTCCCGAATCATGCATATGGGAGAAACCCGTCACTACATCTCCAGAAAAGGTGAAACCGCCTTGATTTGGACCGTTCGTATCCGCGACTGCTTTTGCCATGCCTTGGACGGATAAGCAAATGGCAAACTAGTGCATGTTTATATCACGATAGGACTAACCAAATGGCATAGTGGCTCCAGCGAATACATGGCCTGAGAGATGCGGGGATTAGCCCAAGAGTTGGCAATGCTGGATTGAACGAGCGGTGACAACGGCCCATACCTCCATTATATGTTCCTATGAGTGGGTTTACAAGGTAAAGGACGTCTTCCGAAGAGGAACAGAGTGCTTGAATGAAAACCAAGAGGATAGAGGAAGGGATGGAGAAGCGGCCCATAGCGGAGAAGTGGGTATTTAAGACTCTATGTTGAATTGTACCATTCGCGCTCAGAAAGATAACGGGGAATGCAATAAAAAAGAGAGAGAGGTAGAGAGAGAGAGAGAAAGAGAGATATGGTGTGTGTTTGAAGTGTGTATATGCGGGTGCGAGAGAGATATAAGGTGTTTATACACCCACCGAGACAAGAGCGATGGACGCACGACGGGTGATGAGGAAGGATCTCGAAACCTGGCTTCGAGGGTAGGTTCCGCCCGTGGAAGTGCTGGAAGAGGTTAGTGGCAGCAGCGATCCGACTTTCTGCTGTGCGGGAGTCGACGCCAACGGACTCTTAGTGGAAGTGCAGCATGTCGAGTTCCATCCGTGCGAATGTTGTTTTTAGAAAACTGATTTGACATGGGTGCAGGCCTGATTCTTAGCACATATGGCTCTCGGATAATGTATACCCTTACGACCCGCTTTTCTATCGAACAGGGGCCGAATTTGGCTTCAACCACCGAAGAAGTCTGAGAATCATCATTCAAAAATTACCCGTTCTCGCCGAGTAGCTCCACAGTCCGCTTACATATTTATTCTTATTCGCCCGACTCCGACGCGATCGTCTTTAGCAAGCTATTCCATCACCTGCGACCGGCATGCCTCTCAAGTTCGAGAGCCCGCATGAATATACGTGGTATTCTTGAGAAAAAACCTCGCTAGGTTTTCATCTCAGCTCGAAACGGCCCCAATCCAACGTAGCTACTGTCCCCTGGATATTCAAAATATAAAAGGACTCCTTATACGTATATAGTGCTCTCGCTGGGCCGCAGCGTAGCGGAGAATTTGCCCGTCGCTGTTTCTGGTACGTGCAGGTGGTCATATCAGATGGCTATCGGCCTCGGAGAATACCGATGGAGACAAGTGTGGTCCGAAGAAACTCGGAAGGGTACTGATTTTCATGGCGTCAAAGACGGGGGGCTAGCGAGACTGTCCCGCAGCGCACCGAGCCTGGACTCGTTCTTGCGGACCTTAATATTCGGAAAGTAATGAGGGTGCATTTCGATAAAGCGATATTGCCAGCCCTTCCCCACGGTCGGCGCGGGGGAGTTTGGATCGGTGTGGCTCTCGCGGAGGATGGAGTTGGCAGTGTCGCGGAGCATCTGCGGCGTCACAGGCGTGCCTTGTTTGGCCAGCAACTCCAGAGTCTCGTACAGGGCCTTGTACTGCTGCTCGGATAGCCGGAGATTGGTGCGCTTGCGGGTCGAGCGTGACGGGACGTTGAGAATGCGGCGGCGGAGGCGGTGGTAGGAGACCTTGTACTCGCGAGCGAGCGTGGCAACGCTGACTTTTTCATTTGCGCGGACCCGCTGGCTGTACTCGTCCGAGGCCCGCTGGATCAGCTCCTCCTCCAGTTTGTATGTGGAGACCATTGTACTCCGATGTTGAACGCGAGGGAAGACTGCAAAGACAAACAAGAACAGCGAAGAGAAGAAGAAGAGAAGAAAGAGAGAGAAAAGGAAACATTGAAGTTGGATCGCCAGTCTAGCCGGAAAGGGAATGGCACGTGCTTAACCGGATCTACGTTCTGCCGGCCATCCGAACCATTTCCAAATCGGGCACCATCCCCGTCCGTCCCTCCCCTTGGAAACGTCAACAAGCGGATATTCAATAGAGACCATGGACGGGACACCATTGGCCCTTGAGGCTTTGAAACAATTGTAGCGGCCAAAAGAAGATAAGCATCGTGGGAAATATATATTTGCACCACTGGTGAATCCAACAACTTGCCCTTGGATCTATCTCACTTGTCAAGCCTGGCTGGGGAGGAAGACATCAGGGCGTCGAGACAGGCTACACAAATCCGTATGTGGCCGCAGTGCATGGGCGTGTGAAATATATACAATTAAGTGATCCTGATTGTGGCCTTGATGGAGGCTGATTGACATTAGGTCAAAACATTTGTGTATCCAGGAATCACTACTGTGTGCAAAGTCGGTCCCAGAGACTTGCACCAAGCCGAGATATTCTGTACGAGAAGGGACAGTTGGTTCTCAATGTACTTGACAGAAACCGAAATATCATAATCTCAAACATTATTTTAGTACACAACTACAACTAGACGTACACAGATATTCAATGCAGCTTCGCACGAACCACCTGATCCAACACGTCGACGAACGTCTCAACCTCTTCTAAGGTATTGTAATGGGCCGGGCTCACCCGCAGCACACCTTCATCTCCGAGTCTCAAAATGTCATGAACGGGCCGGAAAGAATAGCAAGTACCAGCAGCGACACGGCAGTTGGATGTGTTATGGATCTCGGATGCAATCATCTTTGACGACATGCCGTTCACTGTAAAGCTGATCAGGGGGACGCGGGCGTTGGAATCTAACGTCGGTTCCCCATACAACGTGTATAACTCAGGGTACGCAAGGAGGTAGTCAAGCAGCGGCCGGGAAATGTGTTCCTCAAATGCGATGAGCTTGCCCCAACCAATCTGGTTGATGTATCGCACGATTGTGACTAGGGAATCCTCAAGTTCAAAGCAGTTGTTGCCGAGGTGAAACTTGATGTCCAGCGACGAGGCGGTAAAAGGATAGTGGTGCAGACTGGTGAGGTACCGTTGCTGGACAGTGCGGCGAGCGTAAATCTGTCCGTGGTGTGGGCCGAAAACCTTATACCAGCTGAAGACGTAAAAGTCCACGTCCAAGGCTTTCACGTCGATGGGTCGATGGGGAGCCCATGCCACTCCGTCAACGCAGAGCATCGCACCAGGGATTGTATGTACCAAATCCGCGACCGCACGAATGTTGTGGATAGTGCCAAAGATGTTGGACACATGCCCGCATGTGACCAGTCTTGTGTTCGGTGTCAAAAGAGGCTTCAGAGTTTCAATACTTAGTTGTGCATTGGTGTTCCCTGGCCCGCCCGCAGGCATCCACCATTTGATCGTAATACCCAAGCTCTTTGCCAGGGCAACCCATGGCGTGATATTACCCTCGTGGCAGAGCATCGATACAATGATCTCTGAATTCGAATTGAGCGAAGGACGGAGTGAATCAGATAGGGTGCGCAATAGGCTTGTCGTGGAAGGGCCGAAAGCTAACGGGTCATTAGCGAGAAGGTTCAAATATCAACAGCGTATCTGATGCAACACGCTTTGTTAGGTTGGTATGGTTGA
Organism: Amauroascus niger; assembly: GCA_001430945.1. NCBI lineage: Eukaryota > Fungi > Ascomycota > Eurotiomycetes > Onygenales > Onygenaceae > Amauroascus > Amauroascus niger. The sequence goes on from LJPK01001263.1 coordinate 21,180, forward strand.
AAACATACCGATTTCATCGGGATCCGCATTCATGAAAGCAGCTAATTCTTTGTATCGACCTGCCCGCCCAGCGCGGTCGTGATCACTTTTGATGTCTCCGCCGTGTAGGTCGAGCTGAGTGGTGGACATTGCCCGAATAACCCTGTCGTTGGCGGTCAATTGAAAGAATACACAATCATTCACGCCGGGCAATACTTACGACTCAATCACCCCTCTATACACCAAGCTGCCTCCAGCATTGTTCAACGCAACTGTCTTTCCCTCTAGACCGGGGAAGTTTTGTCGAACAGCTTCTATATCATAATCTTCCAGAATTCCATTGTGGTGACCGTTTAAAGGACGTTTCGCATCACCATTCAGGCGGCGATTGAAGTACCGACTCGACTTGGTACTGAGGACACGATTGGAATAGCCATTCGAGGCGTCATTGGAGGAGTTATACGCGAGCGGGCTCATCAACTTCGAGTTACCATTGTGTAGGGAGTTGAGATGGCTGGTAGGATCGCCATGGGCGACGCTGTCGGTAGATGAACCGTCATCGGCGGTCGGACCGTCTGAGCGGCCATTATGATGGTTGTTGAAACGATAACTCAATTGGCCATTGGAGAAACCATTTGAGGCGTCGCCGGACGTGACGTTTTCAATAGTGCGCGCAGGCATGGTGGCGTTTTATTAGCATAAGATCGAAGACTGTCATACGTTTTGAGGTTTTTCCTCTCGCTTTGTTGTCAGACTCAGAGGCAAGATACTATCAGCAATTGCGAAAGCTCTCAACAGGAATAAGTGCACTTGTCCGGGGTCCCCGTTCATTGAAATATTATTTCTTACCCTCGGAAGTCGCCGGATTGAAATGATGAGGCAATAGGGCACGGACAGCGTTTCGAAAGCTGACGGGGCGATAGGATCGCCGTTGTGTTGCTACTTTGCCAGGATACAAATGCCCAATGTCTGTAAAAGGAGACTGGTGATAAGGCCGACAGTCGTGGTAAGGAAGCAAAACTCAGCCAAGAGAATAAGATCTGTACAAGGGTGCAGCACACGCGAGCAGGGAGCAAAAGGGCGATGCGACCCCAAGGTGCATCTATGGGTTGTATTGTATGAGATCGCGATGTGCAACTTGATCAATTGCCAATTCACAAGCAACTGGCCGCGACTTCGAAACAAGCAGCAAGAAAGAGATTCACACAGGGTCAATGGAATCCCTGTTACGATCACGAACGACCATCAAGGCACTGAAACATAATTCATAACCTGGCCAAGGTTATAAGACTCAGGATAGCGTTTCGGGATCGTGGATTGACCTCACCATCCCTGCGCCGAGGTGACATCTGTTCTGGTGGCAGGGTTGCCGACCGAGCCGATCCCAGCAAACTGTCCTCCACACAGGAACTGGCCAGATTATCATGACGTTTCATAACGTAAGTCTCATTGATTAGCAATGATTGCCATCATCGCCCTGGGACGCCAAGGGTTAGACGCATGTGTGAAAAGCTGATCGAGATGCTCGATCTTATGCAGAGAATGGTTCTAGAAGCCGCCAAGGAAGCGAACCCCAGCTAGTGTGGCGAGTCATTCTTTCTCGGCCGCCGAATGGCCATCGCCACCGAATTTTTTTTGCGCCTTTTCTTTGCTTCGAATCAAGATCGCCGAATCTTGCAATTTTTGTGATGCCTCCAAAATAATTCAGAGAACCAACACCTTATTTTCAAAGCCCGTCATCTTCCCAAGAGTCGACGCTTTCCGGTTTAGGCTAGTGTTTCCCTTTTATCATCCTCGATTCCTCTTCAATGCCACGCTGAGGTCTTTATTTCTCGTTCAGCGTTCCATGCTTCAAGCCGAAGACCAACTTCTGTCTCGCGGAGGATTTCTTCTCCGATTGGTTTCTCAAAGCGACAGACCAACACGCGAGACGATGACAACAGATAGCTTCAACTCTCTTTTTCTTCTTCAGCACAGTTCGCGTGTTGCTGGGGTCTTTTGTTCTTTTGACAGACATTCTTCCCTCGCTCCATCTCTTGACCCTTACCTAGCTGTCAATCACTGGTCGAATGAAACTCTGCCAGCTTAACTAGTTACCTAGCCCGCTGCCCGTTTGTTATGCATGGTTCCTGATCTTCATTGCAGACCGAGTATAATTGTTTCTTTCTTCCCCGGATTTTTGAAATTTCGATGCCATGCACTGCAACGTGTTGTAGGTCATCTATGAGGTAAGGGTCATCTCTCGTGGCGGACCGGGTAAGGTCGACCATGTCTGCGCATGGTGGTTCACGGCTCGCGTCGCGGACAATCCCAGTTTTGCTCCTTGGACAGGCGGGTAGCAACCCACATCTTGGCGGATGCCAAACGTTGAAAGTTCTAACGTTGCGGGAAGGGGTTTTCCGAGGGGGTGGGGGGACGCAATCTTGCTGCTCCCGTAAGGCAGACAGGAAAGCAGGATTCAGGAACAGTTGGATTAGGCACTGACTGTATCCTGAGACTTTCTGGGGCGGGCAAGTCTGTTGGACACGGTTGGCTTTTGCAAAGATAGGGCGGTTTCGGGAAGCACCTATATTCAGCTAACTTACCCTTTATCTTAGGCGACGATAATCTCTTCTCTCGTTTCACTCCGCAGGAATCCATTGTCCAATTTTTTTTTTCTTGTTTTTCTTGCTTTATCAGCCCATTTCTCCCCCAATCTTATCTTTCATACGACTTTTTCTTATCTTCATGATGCGGTTTTTCCACCAGCACTTGTTGCATTCGAAAGGGAATGTTTTCCGTTTCCCTGGAGCCTAGGCGATAGCGTTCTCAATGCCCCATTGACGCGTAACTAGTTGAGTTACTGTGTTACGAGGGTCAACCTTAATTCGACGAGACGATCGCAGGATGCAACTAGTTAACTAAATAACACAGAGTACAGAGATCACAAGTCAGCCAGCAGAAACCAAAGAGAATCAGATCAGTCCACCAGGCTTCACGGACGTGCAAGAATCTTCAATTGCAAACTCACAACTGAACGGGGCAGTATTGGCGCGTCGCCTAACTAACTCCTCTGAGAGTAACTAACCCGCTCCCTTCCAGCATTCTCAGCGCATTGCGGATCGCGGATTGCGGCCACTGTACGGAGTAGTAGAAGGTTAGCGTAGACCGAACCCTACACGAGAAACGAGTCAATGACCCAGCGCGAAAGGGCGGAGCGTAGGAACGTCGAGACTATAAGTTAAGGGAAAGCCAGCGATAACTAACTAGTTAACTTGTGGCAGCGTCTTTTGATTTGCGTTGGTGGGCAATGCCACATGCCACCATCTTGGCGCCAAATGGTGTCATCAGAAATATCGGTGAAGGAAGTGAGCTGAGCGACGATCAGCACATCCTGCAGGACTTCAGAAACGCTCATTCGACAGCTAACTACGGAGTAGTTAACTAAGTTGACTAGAAGCTCTCGAGAGTCTCGACTGGGAGCAGCTGACCGTTTCGTGAGACCGCGATAACCGCAATCATGGTCGTCTTATCGTTCCCCTCAATCGCAATCTCTCTCATCGCCCAAAGAGAGGGGAAGGGGGAAGAATCGCTGAGCAGCAATTAAGGGACCCTTCTTTCCCCCCGTCTTTCTTGTTTTCTTTCTTGTTTTTCTTCTTTTTTTCTTTTTCGATCATCCAAGTAACTATCTTGGAATGTGCATCGTCTAGATCTTGTATGTACATGTTGCAAGATCCATCATGGCTACTTTGAACGAAACCATCCGTGAACGCTCCTCCAATGCCTCTGCGAAGGGACAGTTGGACAAGGATGGCACCGCGCAAGACGGGCGCGAATCCGCCTTCACGGCGCCTTTGCATAGAAAACTAAAGTCACGGCATCTCCAGATGATCGCCATTGGAGGTGTGAACGCTTTCCTCCCCTTTTTTTTCTCCTCCGCTGTGGTCGCTGATGCAATTGCAACGCAGGAATCATTGGCCCTGGTCTCCTGGTCGGCTCGGGAAATGCCCTACATCTTGCTGGGCCTGCAGGCATCTTGATCAGCTTCACAATCGTGGGGATCATCGTCTTTTTCGTCATGTGTGCACCTGTTCTCTCCTGAGAAGTCTCTCTCGTCACCCGTTTTTTTTTCTCTTAGCTGGTCAACTGATGCTGCAAAAATCGTTGGCAGGCAATCCCTCGGAGAGCTAGCCACCGTCATTCCCGTCACTGGCTCATTCACTGACTATTCTGCGCGATTCGTCGACGAGTCTTTGGCGTTTGGCTTAGGCTGGGCATATTGGTATCTTTGGGTGACTGTGAGAACTCCCCTCGATTCTCTTTTCAAAAATGGTTGCCGACACCCTTTCGAAAAAAAAAACCCCTTTGCTAAGGCTAGGATTCCTGCCTCTTAGGTTCTAGCAAATGAATATAATGCCTTGTCATTGGTTATGGGATACTGGACTGAGGTCGTCCCGCAATGGGCATGGATCCTGATGTACTGGGTCCTATTCCTCATCATGTCCAATCTGGGCGTGTTGGCATACGGAGAGGTGGAGTTCTGGCTGGCATTGTATGTGCCTATTTCTTTGCTTACGAGCCTGACTATGAAGGACTGCAAACTAATTTCCCGCAGAATCAAAGTAATTTCAATCACGATATTTTTCATCCTTGCCATCTGCATCAGCGCCGGTGGAATCGGTGGTCGCAAGATTGGATTCAAATATTGGGAAGAACCAGGGGCGTTTGCTGATTCGATAAATGGAGTCGCGCGGACCTTTGTCATTGCCGGCACTCTCTACGCGGGAACTGAAATGTAATACTCTCTCAAAAGAAAAGACAAAAAGGATCAAAATGTGCATGATATTGACGATTTTAGGGTTGGCATAACATCTGGCGAGTCGGCTGATCCACTGAGGGCAGTTCCTCGCGCCATTCGTCAAGTCTTTTGGCGCATCTTGATATTCTATGTCGGTGAGTATCACGACCTCTTAGCCCTATATATTTTAGAGATAGAACGCTAAACGTCTTTTCATAGGGATGATGTTTTTCATTGGAATTCTTATGCCGTACGACGACCCTCGCCTTCTCGCGTCTGGTTCCAAAACCGCCCAGTCACCGCTTACAATCGCTTTGAGCGATGCCGGGATAAAACCAGCAGCGCACCTGATCAACGCCCTGATTGTTATTTCTGTCATATCTGCCGGCAATGGCTCGTTATACGTTGCATCACGAACTCTGCTCTATCTGGGACGTACCGGCAAGGGCCCAAAGCTGCTTGGCCGTACAAACAGCGCCGGCGTCCCATGGGTTGCACTTATAGTTTCAAACCTGTTCGCTTGCATCGCATTCCTATCTTTATCTTCGAGTGCGGGTCGGGTGTATTCTGCGCTGATCACCCTGTCTGGAGGTAGATGCGTCCCCCTCCCCATTCTTTTCCCCTCAAGTTGTTAAGTTTACTGAGTACTAAAAACTACAACAGTGGCGACTTTCATAGTATGGGCGATGATCTGCATCACTCACATTCGATTCCGACAGGGACTCGCCGCACAAGGCGAAAGCGCTTCGCATCTTCCATTTAGAGCCGCTCTCTACCCTTATGGAACCTACTTCGCGCTCGCTGCGAACGTGTTTTTGATTTTCTTCCAAGGGTATACGGCGTTCCTGAACCCTTTTAGCGGAGAGGATTTCGTCGTCAACTACATCCTCTTGCCCATTTTCGTGGCTTTTGTAGTGTTTTGGAAATTCTATAAGAAGACGAAATTTGTGAAGGCGGCTGAGATGGATATTTGGAGTGGGCGAAGAGATTTTAGGATTGATTCCACGACTGCGGAGGCTGCTGTTGAAGTGAGCAAGCGGAGGTCGATATGGAAGAAAGCCAAGAATATCTTCGTTGGCTGATTGTACATCTTCGTGATATTTTTTTTGGTTGTAAATATGTGGGTATAATTGATTTTCTGGTTTTTTTTTTTTTTTTTTTTCTGACACTGGGTATAATGCAGCCAGACAGTTTGCTTTCCTGGCTTCCATTTTCCCTGCAGTTTCAGCAGCTTTTTATATCCCTTGCAATAGGGGTTTGAAGCTTATCGTGTTCTCCTTGAGCTTAAGTCTTAGTCCTTTTGGGTCTGTAACCCATATGCTTTTCATCCCAACTGCCTTCACTCTTCTAGGAGGAAAGGGACCGACGTTTCAACTGTTAGAAGCATACCAGGCAAGGCGCAGCGAACAGCCAGTTTTACCACAGCCTGGAAGCAACTCGTAGGATGTTAACAGACCACGAATCCATCACTTATATAAATTCACTGCTGCAATGATATCCACATACCACAGACGAAGTGGGAAATAGGGTAGAAGAAGCTTTTGAGAATCCACCTAATCTTTCTTGATTTAATGAGCCAAAGGCTTCTAGGCTTAATACCTTCATTAGCAAAAACAAAAATGTCTACAAATCTTTGAATGATTCTCGATTGTCCTTGTGGAAAAATGAGTCTTCTTCCTTTCAAACAATCCATTGGTTCTTAGCAACTGCCCAGGCCTCTTCCCCAACCCGGTCTAGCTTCATCATGCGACTTCATCTGTAAAATACTCCGAATTACAATGCTCGAACTTCTTTTGATTCTGTAGGCCACTTAGTGGAAACCAGCATCTTTACAACTTCGGACTCAGAGCTCCCATAGCTGTCTCATCTCCGCTTTGATGGCGTTAACTAAACTCCTATCACCATGGCGCAAGCCACGGGAGGGCGTCCGTTTCCAAATCATGTCTGACCTTCACCTTGAAATTGGCCAGCAATACGAAGATTTCGACATCATTCCTCAGGCCGATCGGCTGATCTTGGCCGGCGACATTGGCCGACTTGCAGACTACAAAGCATTTCGTGGCTTTATCTACGCTGTATGCCAGAAGTTTTCTGAAGTCTATCTTGTCCTTGGAAGCCGTGAATTCTTTGGTATATTCCATCAAGAAGGCTTACAGTTAGCCGAGGAATTGCAACAAGAGCCTAGCCTGAATCATAAATTAGTTGTGATAAATAGGAGGCGGGTGGATCTGCATGATATCACCCTCTTGGGCTGTACTCTTCACTCGCGGATACCGCCCGAAGCGGAGGAGATTGTGCGAAACAAAATCAATGACTTTCGCCGTATCACTGACTGGACCGTTGCCGATCATAACGCCCAACATGATGCAGATCTAGAGTGGTTGAGAAATGAAGTTACGTCCATTAGACAGTCAAATCCGAACCGGAAGATTCTTGTGATAACCCATCACGCACCTACAGTGAAAGGGAGTTCCAAGCCGTCGGATGAGGGGAATCCATGGAGCTCTGCCTTTGCAACAGATCTCATTGGGACAAGTGAACGGTCATGCTTAGATGACGTTCAATGGTGGATCTTTGGTCACACTCATTATACCACGGAGTTGATGTGTGGCAAAGTACGGCTCATCAGCAATCAACGTGGTTATGTGCTTCCTCGAAATGACGACAAGACGCCCGAAGTTTCTCTTGGATTTCCATCCAAAGTGCTCAGGCCATGGGCCCGTCGTAAGGCGCAACGAGGCTTATTCGACCCCGCCAAGGTGATTGAGCTCTGACTTGCTATGGTCTCTTGTTGAATGGCCCAGCCTAGTGATGGGAGCAGGCTAAAGACTATGGAGGAGAAAATAAAGGATTATACGCTACTCCTAAAAAAAGATACAATCAAATCGACTATACAATTCAAAGCACCAGGACAACAGAACAATAACAAAACATGCATCTAGGTACTCGATGGCGGCGCCAGCAATCCTTTTTGAAGATCCCCTAGCTAGGGTGCCGGCAAATGGCCCAAGTCATAAGAAGCTGCTTTATCTTCATCAACCATCAATCTTTGCATGATGAATTACGAATCAAATTTAAAGTCTTGGTTGCACAGCCTCGACCAGGAGCCCCTTCAGCCAGAGTATACCAACATGACTGATCTGTCTCCAACCACAATGAATGCAATCTTGTCCGGGCTTCCTCTCCAGCCCTTTGATGAAAGCCTTCCTGAGCTTGCACATACTCCTCCTGAGCACAACACTGTGGTGGAGCCTGCCTACAACAATGAAAGTAAAAGCAAAGAACTTGAGGCCGAGTAAGCGCCGAGTAAGCCAACTCCTTGCACATCAGAAGCTTTAAACTAACCTTGTCATAGAGTTGCCTTGTTGAAAGGGTGAGTACAGAATAGGACCTCTGGCATAGAACTAGCTAACTTGCTTCCAGTATTTTGAAAGGGCTGCAGAGATATTTGTATTGTCTTGAGCCATGGACAAAGGAAGTCCATGCAGTTCCCTTGAAGTTGGGTAAAGAACCCCAGTCAGTGTCACCAACACGGTCGGAATTTGTCATCAGGACAATCCGAATTGAGTATGACGCTACATTCGCATAGTTGAGAGGAATCTGGCGAGGCAGGATATTGGTTAAGTATCCTGTTGTTATGGATGGAGACTGTTTTATCAGTAGGTTGCGTGGTGCATGGACAACTCTAGAAACCCGGGAAGAGAGAGAGGGAGTGTTCAATATAGATGTCCGGACTACTTTATATCAATGAATGTTAGCAATCATGTCTTCTTGGATGAGAGAAAATACCCAACCTTCAACAATGAAACTTCGCCATTTCAAAAAACTCATTCAATCATTTCTCAGACCTTGTCACCTTGATGATGAAGCAATGCGGAGCCCTGTTGCCATCTTGATCCATTCTTTTCAGGGTGTGAAGTTTTTCCGTCCCGAGCTCCGACGGCCCGGGCCGCTTCCAAGTGTTAGATAATAGGTTTCACCGCTTTTCTACTTGGGAACTACGGCAGTAAAACCAGCTCTTATTGACTGACTCACTAGTGGGAAAACTGTCTGCAACCCCTAGATAGGTTCGGTGTGTGTGCGTGTCAGTAAAACAAGATAGACAATCAGAACCATCTTGACCCTAATCGAGTAATCTAAGATCCAACACCCAAGCGCCCAGCGGACCTTGAGAGGGGGTCGTTAACTTGTTGCTGCCGCATCGATTGCTTGTCCTTTTGGTAACTGCCATGGATCAACTCACCCGTCATCACCTCAACAACAAGGTTGATGAGTTCATCAGCCTGATCAAGCCATCTTCTGTCTGCGAGTTGGCTTCCTCCTTGCATCCTGAGAAGAAGCCATGCTGGATCTTCTCAGCTCCGATGAAGGGGAGCTATAATATCTGCTTTCCAGTCGTTTTTGCAGATATAGCTGACCGGAGTGGTGAAAGATGGATGATCCGAATCCCTCTACTCCCGCGTCTTGCCTTCCCTGAGGAGAAGATGCGAGGCGAGTTAGCAACAATGAAGTAAGAAACTCAGCATATTCTCACTTGTTGACAGACGTTAATAACAATGCCCTGCTCCATAGATACATTTCTCAGAAGACCACCATCCCTATCCCACATCTTTTTGGATATTCCATCCACCGAGATAACGTTCTTGGCCTTCCCTTCATGGCTGTTGAGTACATTGCTGGCAAGACTCTTCATGAAATTGATGTGCCATGTCTTTCAGATGAGTTGAGATTGCATCTGTTTGATCAGCTTGCTGATGTCTACATTCAACTCTATCACCAGCAGTTTGATCATGTTGGAGCTCTCACACTTGATGATGATGAAAACTGGATATTCGAGCATAACCGCCCACTCACCATTGAGCTAAATGACCAGGAACTCAGTGGGATGAAGAGCTCCGAAATTATTCCTACTCACCAAACCTACAATTCCACCATTGATTACGCCAATGCTGTTTTGAAATTGATTTTCAATGACTTTTACCGCGGGAAAGACAGTGTTTTTGATGAGAAGGATGCACAGAACTATCTATATGGCATATATGCATCCCAGGGCATTGTGATGGAATGGATAGATCAAAAAGACAACCATGGGCCATTCATTCTCATGCATGGAGACCTTCGACCTCCCAATGTTTTTGTGGATGACAATCTGAACATCATCTCAGTCATTGATTGGGAATGGAGCCACACAGTTCCGCCACAAATGTTTGTCCCACCCTCATGGATTACGGGCCGGGAGCTCCCAGCTGCCACTAAAAGCCCCAATCACTTGGGGTTTATGGTAGATGTTTTCCAGTTTCAGCGAGCCGCGAGAGAGCGAGAAGACAAACACTATAACCCAGAAAAGAAGCTGAAATTCAATCTTCCTCTGGTCAAACTCTGGAGCAGACATCTGGGGTCTGAAATGATGTATATGATGTTTATTGCATATGCTCTTTTGAAACCATGCTACTTTGGGAATGTCTACTGGAACTTGTTGGATCAGGAGTTTTATGGAGGAGACAGCAATACAAGAGTAGAGACGTTTTTTAAACTTCGACTGCGAAAAGCACAAGTCAACGCACTACAAAAAAAAATGTCCGAACTTGAGATTTTCAAGAAAGAATTAGCACTGGCAGGATTAGAACCAATTGAACCGCTCAATCCCCCAACACTTGAGCCAGCAAAAGAAAAGGGCCCCGACGCCGGGCCTAAGAGCGAAGATGCAGCTATACGCCGAGTATGGAGGAAACCCAACGTCGAAAGCATTAGCTTACTCCATAGTTGGCTCCCCTGCTCGCTGATTGGTGTCAGTGTCATTGTCTGCTGCATCATAGCTAAACGGTGATGATGAAAGGGGAATGTTACCTTGTGTGTCTGCTTCAGTCTTCGTGTGTCAGCAGCTGGATAGCCTGCTCCAAAACTTCAATCTTCCCCCTGAGCTCCACCAATTTCTCCTCATTCTGCTTTATCTCCTCCTCAGAAGATAGTATCTCCTTGTGATCTCGCCGTCCTCGCGATTTTTGGGCGCTGGAGGAAAGCAGCTTCAGTTCAGCGGCTCGGTGTTGAAGGCCCCTTATAAAATTTTCAAGTCCAAGGGCTTGTTTTTCAAGCTGCTGCTGCTCCTTGAGCTTTGCTTGAAGCTCGGCATTGATCTCCTCAGACAATGATTTGTTATTCTGGGAGGCCATTTTTCTTCACGTCTCAGTAGGAAGGGCAAATCAGCTATGTCAGGTGAAGTTTATAGAATGAATACAAATTCCTTACCCAAAAAATGAGTTTGTTGTTTCAGGACAACTTGAATCTTGACTTTGGATCACTACAGGGAAATATTTGAAGGGATTAGGGATGTATCACCATTTTATGGCCGCAAGGCCATTACCCCTCTATGTTTGCCTATCTTTAGATGCCAGCACATCCAATGAGCCAGGGCAGATCAACCAATCGAGTAAGAAAATGCATCCCAACGTGCATGGTTGCCTGATCAGAGAGCGTGTGCTCTAGATGAGGCTCAGACTTCGCCTGGCTTGTTCTATCATCCCCTGCAAAATTTTCCAAAGGATGGATTCACCCTTTCGAAATCTGACTGATGACGGCCACCTTGCTGCATGACGAACGTCAAGGAAAGACCAAGCACCATCATCAACAACTGCACATTCCGTGAAGGTCCTTCTTTCCTTCCCTCCTCCTCCGAATTCTCGAGTGAATGTTTTCAGGGTCCCAAAGATTGACGATCAGCAATACTTTAACCCGTTGCGCAATATATATATCGTGGTTTACATCCATAAACATCGCTGTAAGAGTGCAATGAAGTTTTGGGCTAATACTCTGTGGAATACCTGGAGATTGGCTTTCCTTTAGAGCTGAGTCTTATAATGTTCTGCATACAGACCTCTCTTTTTCTTTCAATGGAGTTCCAAAACACCGTCTTGCTGCTAGGATTGTTCGAGGAAGCTGGTATTCCTGTCTGTATTGTCGGTGAACTTGCTCTAAACTACTACAACGTGCCACGAGTTATCCATGTAGGCCGGCCGGTCCCCTTTGGGTTAAATTTTTACCCTCATTTGCTGCTTCTCGTTAACGGCTTCGATCTAGGATCTTGAGCTCTGCGTACGTGCAAACGATTTTCGAACCGCAAAAGCAATCCTCAAAGCAAAGAAAGATTTGATCGAGAGAGCCGATGAGATGGATTACAATTTATATACGGAGTACAAGCAGGGCTTTCCCCGATATCATCTCTCCTCTGAACCCAAGTTCAGCTTCGTCCTCTTTACCGACGAATACTGTCACCTGGACCCTTTGCCCAGAAATATTATATCTCGGCAGGAACATGAGGCCGGCAGAGCATATAGCCGAGAAATATTGGATTCGATATCCACGACAGATCAGGTCGCTACCCTGCCACTTCCGCGGTTCGCTCCATTCTTCAAGGGTTTATGCCGCACATACATGGAGTCACAAGAGGTCACGGCTGCGATCGCTGCAGAGCAACTTGTAGACGGGATGAACATTGATGAAGAGTGGTGTCAAACCCATTTCGAGGAATCTGAAAGCAATGAGCTGAAATTCGCTTTGAGACTGATACAGGGCAAAAGCTCGCGTATCGCGGACTTCTCACTAAATGAAGTGACATGTTTCATCGCCGGTCGTCAAGAAGCCCAGAGCATTCGAATGATCCCAGGTTTCCCATGAAATTGGCGGGTGTGTGATTTGATTCCCAGAGTGAGTTCGGACCGGTATTTTGCGACCCAATTCGTGGACTCGTTTGGGATTGATAAAGGGAATTTATAGTCCAACAAAAGGAAATTTGAGTTGTTCAAGTCCTTTCCCCTGTTTAAAGCGAGAGATAAGAGTCTATCAAGGTCGGACAATGACCACATGCTCAAACAACGATAAAGAATTGCTAGTTTCTCACGAGACGATCAAGTCTAATCCGTCCACTAGCTAGTATAGTGTCACCCGTTAACTACCTAACAGGCTTAGCGCATTTTAAGCATCACGGGTCATAATCCTGGGCTAGCCGTATTGAGTTAGGTAATTTTCACATTGCCCCGGTTAGTTAACTACCCGGTAATCATTGCGCAATTGGGCCTTGAAAACACTCCACTCGCCTCCAACCTCCAACCTTCCGACCTCCGACCTCAAGCCAACGACCCCCCAACCTCTCTCTCTCCCATCATCATCATCATCATCAACCATCAATCATCACCACTTCACATTGCCCATCGATTCAACTCCTTCAAGTTCCTCTAGCAGCTAGCTGGGGTGTTGTTCGTCAAACGTCGCTGTTGCTGCCTGTGTATAGAACGCTCGTTCCTACCACCCGCGACCTAGGTAGACAGTGGAGAAAGCTCCGCTAGGCAAACGTCATCCGGTCAACCCGTTCGTTTACACATCGGATTCTCGTTGTCGAGTGAAATAGCTGGTTATCGAACCCTTTCTAACATCATGAAACCTCTCGCGGCCACCTTACTGGTCGGCACGGCTCTGGCTGCTGTGCCACAGCAGCAACCGCTCCAGATCCAGGTTGAAGACAACGCCTGGGTTAAACCTCTCGAGACCTTCAAAGATACCATCAAAACGTTGGGCAACGAGGCAAAGCATGCATGGAGTGAACTTGCATCCGCATTTCCCGAAGCCATCAACGAGTACACCCTCTTCTCCGCCCCAAAGAAGCACACTCGCCGACCGGATTCTGCTTGGGACCATATCGTCCGTGGATCTGACATCCAGGGTGTCTGGGTAGAAGGAGCCGATGGCCAGAAACATCGCGAAGTTGACGGTAAACTCGAAACGTATGATCTGAGAGTCAAGGCGGTTGATCCATCGAAACTCGGAATCGATACCGTTAAACAGTATAGTGGCTATCTCGACGATAACGAGAATGACAAGCATTTGTTCTACTGTAAGTTGGATCAAGCGCACCCCAGTCACGAGATAAAAAAAACTTGGCTAATTTTTATCCTTCCAAGGGTTCTTCGAATCTCGTAATGACCCCAAGAACGACCCCGTGGTTCTATGGTTAAACGGTGGCCCTGGCTGCTCGTCGTTAACCGGCTTATTCATGGAACTCGGTCCCGCATCCATTGACAAGAAGATCAAGGTCGTACACAATCCTTACTCATGGAACGCGAACGCATCTGTCATCTTTTTGGACCAACCCGTCAACGTCGGCTTCTCATACAGCGGCGACTCTGTCAGCGATACCATTGCTGCAGGAAAGGATGTCTACGCTCTGCTTACTCTTTTCTTCAAACAATTCCCTCAATACGCCAAGCAAGACTTCCACATCGCTGGTGAATCCTACGCAGGGCACTACATTCCAGTTTTCGCGTCGGAGATCCTCTCTCACAAGAACCGAAATATCAACCTCAAGTCTGTGCTCATCGGCAACGGTTTAACCGATCCCCTTACTCAATATCCACACTACAAACCTATGGCCTGCGGTCAAGGCGGCTACCCCGCTGTTTTGGACGAGTCCACCTGCAGTTCTATGGACAACGCCCTCCCTCGCTGTCTGTCAATGATCGAATCCTGCTATAGCAGTGAGAGCTCGTGGGTGTGCGTGCCAGCGTCGATCTACTGCAACAACGCGATGATTGGCCCTTACCAGCGCACAGGCATGAATCCATATGATGTCCGTTCCAAGTGCGAAGATAGCAGTTCCCTCTGCTACGCTGAACTCGGGTACATCACGAAATGGCTTAACCAGAAGTCTGTCATGGACGCTCTAGGCGTTGAAGTGAGCAGCTATGATTCCTGCAACACGGATATCAACCGAAACTTCCTCTTCCATGGCGACTGGATGAAACCATTCCATCGTCTTGTACCTGGGCTCATTGACCAGGTTCGCGTTCTCATCTACGCTGGCGACGCAGATTTCATCTGCAACTGGCTTGGTAACCAGGCATGGAGCGAAGCACTTGAATGGAGCGGCCGTGAGAAGTTTGCCAAGGCCGAGTTGAAGGATCTTACTATCGTTGATAACAAGAGCAAGGGCAAAAATATCGGACAGGTCAAGTCCCATGGTAACTTCACTTTTATGCGATTGTTCAACGGTGGACACATGGTACCTTTTGATCAGCCCGAAGCGAGCCTCGAGTTCTTTAACCGCTGGTTGGGAGGTGAATGGTAAGCTGTGGTAGTGTCTTATATACCTGTTGATGCCAACAGCCTGCAACTGCTCTTTCATTGGCGTATAATATTTGTGTAGACACATACTCCGTACAACGTTGCTTTTTTCCTTGGGATTGCTTTTTATGTTTCAATGTTTTTGAGGCCCAGAGGGATTTCTTTCTAGGGTCACCTTCTCGTGTTTACTGTGGGCTAGTTTCTGCTTTTTGCTGCTGGCAATGGATCAGTGACTATTAGATATATTTGCTATAGAAACTTGTCACGATCATCATTTCCTCGAGAAGATGGCCCTTAACTCACCAGACGAGTCACATCAAAAAAAAGCAATCAGTAACAAATTCGCTCAACACACTGTGATTTGTATATTAGTGTCTCAGAGCCAAACATATACCAAAAGTGGCAAGGACAGTCATTAGAGATGTGTTCATTCCAATTCTTCTTCATTCTTACTAAACAGGATTCATCACAGTTATAGAAGAACCTCAAAAAAGAGTGGGTTTGAAGAAAAGCCAGCCTAGCTAACTTCCTTTTTATTCACTTCTTTCTTTCCCTCTTTCAGCAATGGAGCCAAAAGAACCACACCAGGCGTATAGAACCCCTATCACACAAATACCCACTGTTCAACCCTGTTGTAGCAGACTGTCAAGAGAGGAAAATCGCACATGAATCATGCTATTCACCCTATCCACATCCCCACACGTACCCAGGAACCCAGTACGTACATATGGGAGAGATTTTTGAAACAAAGGAAGCAACAGAGACGCAATGCGACAAAAAAAAAAAAAGAACAAGGGATGGAAAAAAAAAGGGCCGCAACAATTTTCTTTTCTTTTGATCCCGTTTAACCCTTCTTCTTGCTGACACCGACGGTACGTCCTCTGCGGCCGGTAGTCTTGGTGTGTTGGCCTCTGACACGGAGACCCCAGTAGTGACGCAGACCTCTGTGGGCACGGATCTTCTTCAAGCGCTCGAGATCTTCACGGAGCTTGGAGTCCATGTTGTTGGCGAGGACCTGGGAGTCCTTGCCGTCGACGATGTCGCGCTGTCTGTTGAGGAACCAGGTGGGGATCTTGTACTGGGTGGGGTTCTGGATGATGGTGACGATACGTTCAAGCTCTTCGGTGGTGATTTCACCGGCACTATTCGAATAAACCGAAATATCAACAACGATTGTTCATTCGTAGAGATTTCGTTCCCATTTTCTTTTTCTTTCTTTCTTTCTCGTATAGTGACGAACTGTGATGGGAGAGGGGGGAAAAAGAAGGGAGCAGCGTACCGCTTGTTCAGATCGACATCGGCCTTCTTGCAGACCAAGTTGGAGTATCGGCGGCCGACACCCTTAATCTTGGTCAAGGCGTACATGATCTTCTGCTTGCCGTCGACATTGGTGTTCAAGAGACGCAGGATGAACTGGAAGTTCGACTTCTCACCGGTCACGAGCGCTATATCAAATTCAATCGTGCAAACGTCAGCCCGAGTGCTTCTTCATCCCGCACACCATCGTCCCCAGCAGTCCAGAATACAGCCAGATCGGGGGAGAAAAGGAATAACGTACACATGATGGGCGATATATGCGATGGATATCCACCCAGGGGAGTTGTACAGGTCGTCGAACGAGGGAATGAAGAGTGACGGAGGTTCGGGAGGGTTCAAAGAGGAGGAACAAGCTGGATTTGGCTGTGTGGGATCCAAAATTACCCACGCTAACCAAATTGGGAGTGGCGTCTCAGGGCTCTTTCGCTACTGACCATTAGGTAAGCAGAATTTCATCGCACTAGGCCAAGGCCGGTCTAGCCGATATTCAATCTGAACGCCAAGGAAGCGAATTTACGTTTGAAACTACAATATGATATCGGAATGGTCACTCAAGTCCTCTTAGCAGCGGTCGCCAATTGCTTCAAGACTAATGTCTCTCTCCACAACCTAAAACAAATCCGGATACAAAAAGCACAAAAAAACATAGACGATTCAGGAAGGAATTGGACTGTCGGAGATCGCACCCGGACCGTCTGCATGCTCTTGCGACTCGAGTCAAACTCGAAACCATGCCAAGCGGCTATTATACCACTAAACCAGCAGTCCGCCTGATTTCAACTCCTAGAGGCCATCCTTACTCGTGCTTTGACCCAGCGTGGATGGCAACAAACCGAGTTGAAGACGATCAAATGAGGGATGCAACTGCAAGTGCAATTTCTTTTCTATAGGGGCCCCAGTACCCCAGATTAGCAATGAATCTCTCGTCAATAAGGCTCCGAACTCCGTACCAGAACGATGACAGTCAAGCCTCTCAACGCAGGAAAGCAATAAAGCAATAAACAATGGCAACAAAGATCATTTGTATATATACCAAGTTAGAATTTTCTATACGTGTATCATCAACCAAGACGGTTAACCTTTATAAAGGACCATAAACCGGCGCTTTGACAATAACGTTGTCTGTACCTTTGCCGCGAATTTCTACCGCAACAAAAGCAGCAAACCGAATGCGCATCGTCTCGTCTCTGTCCGTTTCGCCGCGCTCTCTTCCATCTCGGAGTGTAGACGAGGCCGATCGGCCGGAGTCGGCTTGGCCTTGGCTGGCCGTCGGGTGTGGCTTTTTTGAGATGAGCGAACCGAAGACAGATTTCTTCCGACCTTCCTTGGAACTGTAACCAGAATTCACTGTGGAGGAAGAAGAGGTATCTTTCACATTATCACCTTCAGAGGGACCTCCGTCCACGACCAGTTCTTTCAAAGACGCTTGGTCACCTCGATCAGTTACAGCAGAGGACGGCTCAGAACTCTGGCGACCCTCGGATGCAATGTTTGTAAGAGGAGGCAAAGAGGTTTCAAGTTTCATATGTGACTCGGAGACTGGCGATCCGGGTAGAAAGTATTCCACAATCACCTCTCTAGATTCAAGCGGTATATTCGCGGCGATCCTAACCGCAAGCTCAACAATCATGGCAACTTCATTTTCTAGGCCTGGTGGCGCTGGATCTTTCAAGTTCATCTCCAGACTCGCTGTGAGTTTCTCTACCAAAGAAGTGGTAAGATGCGCACGATGGTCTTCCGCCAGTTTGCCTTGCAATGTATCTCCAAGGCCATCGAGAGTCGTTCGGCGCCAAGCTGAAAGCTTTGCCACGTGGTTTTCCTTTTCCTCTTCAGTGCTTGCCTTGCCCATATGCCGAACATTACGTTCAATATTTTTTAACTGGCGGCTTAGATTGGGCTCCAAACTCGGGTGAAAAAATCGATCGAAGATTTCGTCGACTAGCCACCTCGTAAGGCACGCACGGCCGACGGCTAGCATTTCTTTCGTACCGGTAATATGGGCATCCTCGTTAACGACACCTTGCAGCCAAGGCGGTATACTCTTCCAATCCTTGCGAATATTAAAAGCAAAATTGTTGATGGCACCATCTAGTCGACCGAAGCGTGTCGAATACTCATTATCGTCGAGAACAGTTCGCGAAGCGGACATTCGCTGGTGCGCAACCGTGTTCTGCAACTGCAGCACTTGCGCCTCTTTTTCGAAATAGTATCTCTTGACTTTGATATACTTCGTCTCTGCGTACTGTCAGTGGGACAAAATTCACAGCCGTAAGTAGTAGGTAAAAGAAAAGGTTCAAGTGACACACGTACGGAGTTCTTCATGCTTCTGGACCAACGCTTGCACATCAATATCGGTTTCATCGCGGCATTTTGCGGGCGGTGGAGGTGGGGTCTCCCGGTCCGCGTCACCAGCAGCTGGCTGGGATATATTCCCTTTGAAGCTAGAGCCAGAAGATAAACTTGGGGGCGCAGCAGATTGTTGTTGGGGATTCTGTCCCATCGAGTCTCCAGGCTGTCTCAACCCCGTTTGCCTGTCCATTCCACCTTGCGCTGCGGTCGGTCCGGTAGGCGGTTGAAGAGACTGTCGAAAATGAGATTTATATTGGTTAGACTCAAAACCTTGATATTGAGGATTAAGGGGGGAAGGGGGTCCAAAGGACTGCTGGGACGGCGGTCTTGGAGTAAGATGAAAATCCAGTTGCGGGGATTGACTGCGAGCACTTGATACCTGGTCTGCAAGGGCCTGTGGTCCGCTTAACTGGTAGTTTGCGCCCGGCTGCTGTAGGTGGGCTTGGTCAATCTGCAACTGGGGGTGGGGGACCCCAGAAAGCTGGAGTCCCTCCTGATAGTGATGTTGTGCTGAGGATTGCCGCGGCGGGTACAGCACTTGGGAAAGAGGTTCGGTACTCACGCGTTGAATCCGAGGAGGGTCAAACAACTGGTCCTCGATGTTTGAGGAAGAGCGGTTGGCGGCGGGGAGGTAAGGAGAGGGTGTCGGGGCTGCCTTTTTCGAGTGGAGAGGCATGTGGAGCTCTGTGGATCCTTCGTCTTTGGATTCTAGTTCAGAGTCAGAAAAGGCCGGCCCATTTTTGAGAAATGGCTGTTTTGGGGAGTATCTAACCAGGCACCTTGCGCCTTACAGAAATGCTACGTCCAAGGACCTTGGAGCCTCGGAAAGAAGATTCCTTGTCTTTATTCTTTTCCCTGGACGTTAATCCAAACAGGCCCTTCCTGAACTTCCGCGGCTGGGATTCCACCAAGGGAGAGGCCTCTGGACTACGCGGCGTGTAGGAGAGATCTGTTGAGCTGAGGTCTGACGCGCTGCCCAGGCCCAGGGTGGGGGACGTAGGAACCAGATTGAGCGTGGGTCTGCCCTTTTGTTGGCGAAACAGCGTTGGAGGTGAGTCCGCAAGTTCGTGGTGGCCAAATCTGGTCACGGCGTGGGCAGGATGAGTATAGTTGTCGAGGGCGATGTTGTGGTTGTGGTCGTGGTTCAACGGCGGCTGTTGCTGTTGCTGCTGGGGCTGGAGCTGCTGCTCAATGGAATAATGGTAGAGCGGCTGCGTATCGTCTGGAATCACCAACGAGTAGCGGACAGGTAGGCGGGGATCGACGCCTTGTCGTTCGCTCTCGTCTTCACCACCTGCCTCGAATATTTCCGGAAGTGATGGCTGCGATTTGTTTTTATGGAAGTGGTGCATGAGGCTGGCTGGAGGGGGCTGGAGAAGGGATGATGTGTTCTTAATGTTTCCGTCCCGCTTCGTGTATGGAGGACTTTGTGGTTGATTCGGGGCCCTACGTTGGGGTGGGCGGTTGTTGTGATGGAGACGAGGGGAGAGTTGACAGGGGGATCGCCGTCAAATCAACGTTGGGCGTTCCTCGTCTGGCGGGGTTGTGTCGTCGCGAAGGGGGTCTAAATAATCGAAGCCGGGGTCAGCGGTTCAGAAGTTGCATCATAAAATGATAGACACGCCCCCAAAGACCTTCGAGAGGGAACCTTCGTCTTCACAGGAGGGGTGGCTAATAAGTACATACATGTAACTAGCACAGATGAAATTTAACGAGTCGGGCCTAGTTACAGAGACAAAGGCCCAGCATTGTGAACGAGTGAACTGGCGGGAGAGTTGAAGTATAGTTAACTAGACCACCAAGAGATCACAACCAGAAAGGGGACGAGGGAGAGCAAGAGAAAAAAGATCACAGGTGGGAGAGAGTGTATGAGAGAGACGAAGAATAAAAGAGAGAGAGAGAGAGAGAGATGGCCTTGTTCCAGGATGTGAGAGAGAGGGGGAGAGAGAGAAAGAGGAAGGAAGAAAAGGGCCAAAAGGGGGAAAAAGAGATAAGCTGGCTTCCAACTGGGCGGGTGCGGGGGTTGGTTGGGATGAGGTGAGGTTGGATCTTCCAACGTCAGTCCATCATTCTTCTCTCTCTCTCTATCTCTCTCTTCTTCTTCCTCTCTCTCTCTCTATCTCTCTCACACACTCTCTCTCTTTCTTCTATCATTACTCTCGACCTGTGCAATCCCAGGCTATTAACTATTAATCCAGTATTAATCCTGCATCTACAGAGTACTCTGCCGTGCAATCTGCATATCGAACCTGCACGGTCTTGGATTTTGACCCCCAAATGCTTAAACCCCGTCCTTGAACTGTCGCTTTGCCACCACTAACTACGAAATTCCGCATGCCCTGGAGCATGGGCAGTGTCTGATAGCTAGTTACTGATCATGATTTTTCTTTTTGGATTGGGTTTGGCGCATATGTAAGTTATCGCCTTTCTCCAGGACTTCTCAAGACGACGCGTCAGGAACCCCCGAGTTGACCCTCAGAACAACCCGCTTTTTAATATCTCTATCTACGGTTCCCGTCTCCGCTCCCGGGCGCACAGCTGGTTCGTTGGCTCGCTGTTCCACGGGAATATATAAGCAGAGCTGAGACGCAAATGGGTGTTTCTCCACTCCGATTCTAAGCCACCGCCCCTAGAAAACCATATTTCGGACCAAAAATAAAGAGCTTGTCGCTACACGTCCGTATAGTTTGAGGAATGATCCAAACGACCACCACCCTTTTTTTTCTTTCTCCGACACCTTAACCTCAGCATTGCTATCACTAACTACATACTGCCGGGTTGATCTTTTCTTTTTCTTGGATTTACTGGGCTTTGAGGGCAAATAGTCAACTATCCAATGATCTTAGTGCAAATCCAGCCAGGATTGCAGATTGCATCAAAATTTAAACAACGAAAAGCGCCCCCAAGAAAATTCAAAATTCAAAATTCAAAAAAAAACCCCACAAAGGAAGCATGGGCAACCCCCGAGTTGAAGAAAAGCAAAGGCCCTTTTAAAGTACAAATAAATGAACTACCACATAACTAACCAGGTAACCTAGACCTTGGGTATCGTTCAAGGAACTTTGCTCCCCCCCAATGGGAGCCCGCCACAGGCCATGATGTGACCGTCATCGCTGTGACTGCCGCTTCCAAATGGCCTCGTGCCGTCCGTTGCCCAAGGGTCCAATCTGGAGAGGGAAATGTAGCTGCACAAGCGGCCTTCCTTTTTTTTTCCTTTGGGGTCGAAAAACAACCGAAATCAAAAGTATAACTACAATTAAGTGACCGGAATTGGAGTAGTTGGGCTCAAGCTCTCGACAGCTTCAGTGCGGTGGCCCATTGGAAGATTTGACTACCC
Source organism: Amauroascus niger (assembly GCA_001430945.1). Classification (NCBI taxonomy): domain Eukaryota; kingdom Fungi; phylum Ascomycota; class Eurotiomycetes; order Onygenales; family Onygenaceae; genus Amauroascus; species Amauroascus niger. Next base: position 43,049 of record LJPK01001263.1, read on the forward strand.
AATACTTCTACAAAGAATTACGTTCCTCTCTTCATTTGACAAAATGAACAAGACAAAGAATCAAATTGGAAGTATGGAAGAAATGTACACCTATCCTGCGCCTGAGAGATGAGGATATAAAGCTACCATATTTTCCATATTAAAAGTGGCCCGCTACAAAGTCAATGTCTGAACGAACTCAGCACGGATGGCTCTAGCGCTTCCAGTTGCAGATTGGCCCCTGCGACCAGTGCCGTACCCTGTTAGGTATTTGCTCAGGGATGTACCACGTCCTGCTTGCATAGTGTGTACAGCTGTTTGATCCATCCAACCAGCACCATGTCCAGCAGACAATGCATATATTAGGTCCACATCCTCCTAGGTAGAGCCTCCCTAATGACATCACACCGCACATGCAATTTGCAGCCGGCTGTAGCCTTCCACCCAGTTTGTTGACTGTTTACGGCCTGGCCGTCCTTCACTTGATATCCCCCCCCCTTCGTTTAGCCAAATTTGCATGTTCCGTCGAGTTTGTTTTCCATTGAAAGTTGCCATCCAGCAAGGTGTCGCAATTTTCTCTCCACACCTGCCGGATGATCTCAGCTCGTTGAGGGCTCCTCGGCTTGATATCCACAGGGAATCGTTTCAAACGGACAATCGTGCCTGGGCGCAAATCCTTACGATTGACTGGAATCTTATTCCCATGCAGATCCTGAACCTGTAACGTGTTAAACGCCCAAAGCCAGCGCGATATGACAATAAACAAGCTCTTCTCGGCCATGTACTTTCCCGGGCAAAAACGGCGTCCGGCACCAAAGGAGAAAAGAAGCTGGTTCTCTCCATGAGCGGCTTCAATTCGTCCCTCCCAACGCTCCGGTCGAAAGATATGAGGTTCTGGGTACAATTCTGGGTCGTTGTGGATTCCATATGTATTGAGGATTAGCCCGGTTCCCTTAGGAAATTCATATCTTCCCCAATTAACAGGACCACTAGTAACCCTGGGGATACAAAGTGGAAGTGCAGGAATCCATCGTTGTACTCTGTTGACCCGAATAATATTAGCCAGGAATGCAGGCGAGCGTATACATACATACTTGGCACTTACTCGAGTATCAGCTGTTGAAGATAGGGAAGATTTACTATATCTTCATCCCGTGGAAGTCTGTCCGGACCCACAACTCGATCAATCTCTACATAATGTCAGCCAGACGACACGGCGAGATCAGAATTGAACCTAACCTTCTTGCGCTTTGAGTTGTACGTCCTGGAATAGACATAGTGCGGCAATGCAACTCGTCAAGGTTGAAATCACTGTGTCTGTCGATGCGGTCCACAGATGTTGGCCAATTTCGGCGCCTTCTATTTCGGAGACGCCTTCCCAACCTTCTTGCAGCCTTTCCTGGATCGTTCGATTGAATGACGGCAAGTCTGATCCTTGTTCAACCTTTTGCTTCACCTCGGAATAGTTTCGCCAAATATAATCTCTGTGTTTATTCGCAATTCCACGAGCGTGTTTGTAACCTGGGAGCAACCACATGGGCAATCTCGCGAGGGACGGCCAAAGGTCAAGCAAATTGCTTAGAAAGCCTCCTTTTGACATGTCATATAGATCGTCGATGGTCTCCTGCACCCTTGGGTCTGTAGACGTTGTGATTCTAAAGCCGTTAACCATAACCACCCCGACACTGTTAGCAAACCGCTCCAAATGCTCATACCAACCCAGTGGGCTATTGAGGGTATCAAAGAGTAGCTGTTCACTCTCCAGCTCCTGGTAAGGAGTATAGTTCTTTGCAACACTCGGGCTCAATACGGCCTGCCACAACTTCCGCGCATTTACCCATTTCGGTCCATTCATCAGGCTGGGAAAGTATCCATCGCGCAGAAGCATCCTATAATGGAACGGAGGCCGGTCTTGCGCGTGAGCTCCTTGCTTCACGAAAAGCTCTCGTGCTTCAGCGAGTCCATTAACTATGATCTGTGGTGTGTCTCCTTGCATGGTGGTGTATACTGGGCCATATGTTGATGCCCAGTCTGCATATTGGTATTCTGGAAACAGAGGGTCGCACTAGACAAGTAATCAACAAATTGAATGCCCCGCCTGCTGTTATTTCGATGACAAGACATACCTGCTTCAGATTACCCCATATTGCCTGGGTGGGTGGCCCGGGAGGGAGGTGGGCGGGGCGACGGCCAATCTTCAGCAACCGATATATCAGATAGGCAACGGTGGTAGACAGAAAAATTACCCCCAAAGATGCCGTTGAGAGCGGAAATACACTGTATCTCAATGCCATGAGAGTTGTTGTCCCATCAGGAGGTACCTTTAAGCTGCAAGGTCAAGTTGTATCTGTGGGGAAAGGTCAGCGGGAGATGTGCGGCCGTTAGCTTTATATAGACGCGTTCTCAGTTCATCTGCGGGAAAGCGCGCGTCTGCCTGCCTTTTTCCCCACACTTCAAGAGGTGACAAGGGGCATGTCCAGCGAACTGGTCTGTAGTTCCCGACTAGTTAGTGTTGAACTGAAAGAGAAAGTTGTTCCCAATTTTCAAGTCGAGCGAACCACCGCGTCAGAAACAAGGGGGGGAAGTAAAAAACCCCGCAGAATTGGGTGAGTTAACTTAGTTAAGTTACCCCTCCAGTCTCCGGGAGGAAGGGTGATTCCATTATTAGCGCTCCATATGCCGGCTCGTATGCGGGCAGTGAAATGGCGTGCTGCAGCCGGAAATTGAATATGTGGCTGGCATCTCCCGCAGTGATAGGGCTTTAGTAGTAAGCTAGTCACTAATTATAATGCCTGGGAAAGCGATAGGCTGGCCTCCCAAGGCAAATCACAGTTTGCGAGAAATTTTAGGCTTTCCAGATTTTGCTGTTATCAAGTTGACCACATTACAACAATCACATTGGATGCACTCCGTCTCTCTATCACTCATGCCAGGCTCTCGATCCGGTAGCTAACCACGCCTGGACCCTCTGACGTGTAATAGTGATCGCTGTACCTCCATATGTCCATGCGCAGTCCAATATCTAACTAACCATAGAGAATTTTGAGAAGCTCTCAGAAGAAGAGTGCTGATCATGAAGTTCTGGTTCTATGCCATGCAGCCAATTTCAATGGACAGCAAAGCAGCAGGAGTCAATGGTCTAGGAAATCAGCGCAGTCTGGTGCTGGTTGGTGTCTACAGCCGATGTGAAACGGAGGACGATCCGACTGGGGTGGAACTGCAGAGTAGTCGGAACCGAGTACAGAAACCGTCAACTGGGGGTATCATGAAGTTGGGATGTTCTTTTCACCTATGAGATGGTGCTTTTTTTCAAGATTGGTGATTTGGTCAATGATGTTTCTGTCCACTCTCCTGTCTTCCCTCTCCCTCGACCCCGGTTGATGTCCCAAAGGAATGGGTTTCCCAGGTGCTGAAAACCAGAGTACTCATTTTGACTTTTTTTTTTTTCCCATTCTTCATCTCGGGAAAAAATAAAATAAAATAAAAACGTTTGGGTGGTGCTTCACAGTCGTTGCTTCGAAAAGAATATATTACTGCCACGAGGCAAAAAAAGATTTGTCCTCGGTTCTTGCTGGGCTTATTCTTTGTAGTTATCTTGGTGTAACTTTCGCTTCGCGTTGGACGGCAGTACACGTAGCACACTGCCCACCCCGAACTGAGAGAATATTGACAAAGGATGGAAAATCACCCATGAGCGAAGCTCAGCAGCTCGGGCGAAGAGTTAGTTTGTAATTGCCTCTAATGATTTATGTATCCACTTTTCCAATTTTTACCTTTCCATGTCGAGAACTGATACCCAGAAATGAGGACAAACAGCGCATTGATTTCCAAGGGTCTCCCCTAAGACTGCGAGGGAAGCTCATCGCCATCCACTAATTCATATTCAGTCAGGGACGTGTCTTCCTTTCCTTTTTTGAGGAAGCGAAAAGCGAAGCGTGGTCGCATCGTTCCAATGATGGCGATAGCCAAACACGGCATCCATATGAGCCAGACCCAGAAAGATATATGTGCGATATAAAACCCTCTTTAAGTAAAAGTCAGCTCATGATCAAATATGATACCGATGACTGAACGAAAAGGTGTAAAAAATATGAAGCGACGTATCCACTTACAGAGCAATATTGAACCACGCGAGTATGAGAATGGCTCGCCCAAGGTATATATGACCATAGGTGACGGAAGTTATTCGTTTCGATTTAAGAAACGCTAGATGATGCCAATATCCGATGCAGGGTTGCACTAAGATGGCAATTAGAAGGCACATACCAATTAACTTGTGCATCCCATGTGCATCCCCGAACTAGCCAAAATCAAACAGAATCAGACCTTTTATTTTCTCTCAATCGGGCAAATGCCATATGCAAACAGGGGAACATACCTGAAACAGTTTCTTGGATCTAGTAAGCCCGATGCTCATGCCGCCCAGGGCTGAACCGACGGCAAGGACCTGGATAACCCAATGGTTGGAAAATGCAAACTTGCCCTTTTGCCGAATGATCCCCACTCCAATTGGCATGACCAACGTAAAGACGATAGTAAGGCTGAAGCCATGCAGATGGAACAACAATTTGCGGACATCTTCGGAGATTAATCCCGGCTCCTCAGGGCCTGTCGTGTCTCGATCAATGGCGAGCATTTTCAAGTCTGCTCTTGGTGACGAGTTCACACGGCCATCCGCCATCCTGAGGTAGAATGCGCCTATGCAAAGGATGGGCTTTGTTAGAAGAGAATAATATTGTCCAGCTACTTCAACAACTCACCGTGTCCGTGTTGTCCATGGTATTTCAATCACTGTTCTGCATCCGCCGTTTGCATGATTTGGGAGCTATGCGCCGCCCATATCCAGGGTTGGCGGTCTGCGTCCACATTGATCTTGCCATCACCACCAGGCCCACTGTCGCACGCGTAACAAACGACATAGACGCTATGATAATTGCCATCCACAGCAGTTTGTATCACATCATAAGACGGGAGCTCAGCACTCGATTCAGGAGCAAGATGCCCGCTGTAAAATTCCACCCACGCACGACTAAGTAAATGGCTTCTCCTTTGTTCGGATTGTCATCCCGTAGTTAGGTATTTGGGGCTTACCGTGAAGTCCTCAAGCTCACCGTAGCATCTTCCCAGAGATTCGCCCATATTAGCACAGCGTAGTTCTAACGGCATTGGACGCCACATACGCAGGCTCCGATTTAAAAACATACCGCTCTCACTTTCACCAGGGTAAAAGACAAACATCAAAGCCTTGTCCATGACGGATCCCGCGCCAAACGCCGCCCATCCTCGGCGAGCTGTAAATCTCGAGGACAGGTGCAGGAAAACATCATTGCTGCCGGTCGTTTGGTTTCGATACGAGGCCAACGCAAGACACAGATCGATGGAGTTGGGCTCATCGATCTTGCAGAACTGGACCCGGCCGGCAGGCCCGGCACCGCTAATGCAAACAAGACAGGACAGAATTGAAACCTGTAGCAGCAACCGCCAGGTTAGCCATCGTTGGAGCATCTCTCAATCCCAAGTTCTGGGTGTTGCCCGGCTCAAACGGAAGACATCTCGAGCAATCAATTTGTTGGATGGAAAGTGTTGCTTGAAGGTTTTTTGTCTCCCAGCCCCAGTCAGTGCCCCTTCAATCTGCCAAGATGTTGCGTTCAATTTTCGAAACAGCAAGAATAGAATGATATTCACCCTGATCAGCTATACATACACTGCCCTTCATTTGTTCAAAGTAATTGTCAGGGTGAAGAAGAAGAACAGTGTTAGACCCAATCTTAACAATGGCGAACGGCTGAGATGGTAGCTTTGACGTCAATGTTTTCTCACGCTTTACACTCTCGATCCATCTACGGGCTACACAGCCAGTCAAAAAGAATTGCTCAAATATGTAAATTGTCTGAGAACCACTATTAGGAGTAATAACTGGGACACAAATGCCAGCTACCAACCCTATATCGCGATGGAATGGCTCAAAGACTTTGTTAAAACAGGGATTGGAGGTCTCAACAGCCACACTGCATGAGCAAGGCAAAACAGTACCACCCCAAAACCCTCTTCTTTTCTTTTCCCACGTTGTATGAAGTAGCCTTGCAGGGAAAGAGTCCGCTGGCGGGACTTATGCTCTCAGTGACGACATCACTATCCTGCACATATCTTTATTCCGTGGCTTGCAGATCATTCAGAGACCCATTTGTCGAGCGACGAATTCGAAAGCAAAGTATTCAAGTATTCATAGATGACAAACAGAAAGAAGCAAAAGGCTTACCGTGAAAAAGAAATTTTGGCGGGAAAAGGCTTAGAAAAACGGCTGCCTTGTGAGGAAATCATACGCCACAGTCATACAGCATGCGATGATTTCTCCCCAATCACAACATGCATGCCGTAGGACCAAGAAAAGACATTCCAAGCTTCAAACGCCATCATCCGTGTCTTCTGCTAACATATGATGGAAACATATTGTAGGCAGCCGTTCTCTTTCACGTTTGAACCTCGATCCAAGTGCAGAGAGTGCCACAACGAAGCCTTGATTCCATCCGGAAGCAATTGCCTAGGTATAAAACAGTCAGTTGTCACTACACAATGTGGTCGTACATCAAAGTCAGATTGACGACTGTTGAGCCGTCTTTTGGCAGCATCATAACTTCTTCTTCCTTCTTCATTTTGAAGCGTCCTCCCATCACCTAGCCTGAGAAGAGTAGCCTGGGTGGTGAAATAATCCCGAGTTACCTTGGGCATAAGGACCGTGGAATTCAACCCCTGGAGTTAGCGAATGAACCCAGGGCCAAAGGCTAGTTCCCGTCGAGCCGTGAAAGCTGTCTGTCCTTTATTTCTTGACGAAACGGGCTGTCGGGTCCACGTTATTCACCAAAGTTCCACGAGAAATGCAACGTATTCCCACTCCTAGCTATCATCGAAACTCACGGATTGTCTCAAGACGCCCATCCCGTTGACCATCCAGAATTCCTCCTGTTGCTCAGCGAACGAGTTGATTTTTCTAGATAATATCCGGTATCAGTCTGGTAGTCAAGATGAGCATGGGAAATTTCTTCGGGATGCGTGCGTTATCGACGCAAATCCGGCTGCTGATCGTTATCGGGGTTTCAGTTTCTTTCGTGGTGTCCGAATTGGCCGTCGGCTTCACGACACAGTCGCTTGCACTTGTTGCGGACGCATTTCACTACACCGGAGATATACTATCTTTTGTGGTAGCACTGTTAGCTGAAAAGGTAACTGAGCCTTTTAAATCACATTTCCCAATGCAGACGGTGATATTTTACTAATAAGCGTAACCTTGCAGTATTCGACATGTCCGGAGAAAAACAGCGAAGGGAGCTACGATAGACTCCCAATTCTCGCAGCCTTCTTCAACAGCGTCTTTTTGGTCGCGCTAGGGCTCGGGATATTCCTGCAGGGTGTTGAGAGGTTCATCCATCTGCAAGGTGACTCGTCACTATCGTATTTTGAGTACAATCATGCAAAAGCTAATGGTATCGACTCCAGCCATATCGAATCCGAAGCTGGTTCTCATGATGGGGTGCATCGGGCTCTTTCTAAACATTATCTGCGTTTTTGTTATGGGGTCGCATGGCCACAGTCATCATCAGCACGATGGTGATAGCCATCACGATCAATCCGAGGGTGCTGAGCAACGTGTTACCACCACACATGCAACCGGAGCGCATCCGGACATCGAAAGTGCTCGGAAGCCGTCGACACCCAGCACAAACCTCTCTATAAAGGCTGTACTCTTGCACATTGCCGCCGATGCGCTGAATAACCTTGCCGTAATCATCTCCGCGATTATCATGTGGAAGGTATCGTCCCAACATCCAGAGATAGACCGGGGCCACCGGCACGACGCCAAATTCTATGTCGACCCGGCGTGTACAGTCTTCATCGCCGTGCTCATCATGGCTACGACGTATCCGCTGGTCGTCCGGTCCGGCAAGGAGTTGCTTGGTATTTCTGAAGCGAGTTCGGCGTCGATACCTTTGGAGGAACGGGAGTCACCGGCGCCAAAGTGACGCTGGAGAGAGGATGTTGGGAGTGGCCAGACAAGAGGCAACCTAGAGCTCGGTCAATGATTCCTTTTATCAAAAGTAAAGACCATGACGTTATATTATTTCTACCAGATGTTTTCCAGTAATAGTCTCTTCCTGACTTTGATATAAATTGGAGAACAAAAGCAGTTCAAGGTGAAAAGGCGAGAAGAAAGGAAAAAAGCCAATTGGCCGCGCGCTTGGCATCTTCATCATCAAGTGATCAACCATCAGTCTTCAGTCTGAAAATCATATCAACTTCCCCCCCAACAACCACCGAGAAAGACACCACCTACTCAGCATGTAGCCGCCCTATCACGTTCACTCCTAGTCTTACTCGCCATGCTCGCCAAACTCCCCAGACGCGCACCGATCCCCATCACCCATCCGTCGCGCTACATCCACCTCCACCATCACCACCACCACCACCACAGCCGCCAATACACCCACCACCCGCTGTCTCTTCGATCCATCCTCCCTCTACGGCCTCACTTCCCTCCACGTTCGCCACCCACCCTCTCCCACCGCGGCTTCCATCTCCCACCCGCTCTCATCCCACCTCTAGTCTTCACGGGCCTCTTTCTAACCCTCTGGATCTACAAATGCATCATGATGATCGTCTTTCAGAATCGGATCATTTACATGCCTTCAATGCCGCCGGGGGCGAGGAGGGAGAAGATCGAGGACTACCTGAGCATGTGTGGTGGGATAAACTGGGTGGAGAGGCGGATTCGGACGGAAGACGGGGTGGAATTGGGGTTGTGCGAGAGCGTGCGTAACAAGGAGAGCGGCAATGGCGAGAAGGGAGTGGAGAGGCATGTGGTGGTTTTGTATTTTCAGGGGTTAGTTGAGAAACAAAATAAAACAAAATCTGTTGAATTTATTTGAATCTGCAAAGAAAATGGTGTGTTGTATCTTGTAATGGCTAAAAGAGTTTCTATTCACAACTGTAGCAATGCGTCGTCCGTGCCTCCCCGGTTACCGCTCCTATCAAGCGTGCTGAGGGACCTGGAGCGAACTTCCAATCCACGAGTGAAATACACCTTCGTCGCCCTGTCATATCGCGGCTACTGGACGTCGCGTGGGCGCGCATCGCAGAAGGGAATCGAGCTAGATGCGCTAGCAGCTCTAAATTGGATCCGCGAAGAGTTTTTCAAAGACTTTGACAGACCCTCTACCTTGGACGATCGAAATATCCTCGTGCTCTGGGGTCAAAGCATCGGCGCTGGGGTAGCCACAGGCCTCGCAGCCCAACAAGCCTCGATCACAATGTCTAGAGGCAAGCCACTCATCAAGGGCCTCATCCTCGAGACCCCGTTCTTGAGCGTGTCGAGCATGCTTGTAACCCTCTACCCACAGCGCTGGCTCCCATATCGGTATTTATCGCCATTTCTGCGTAACTGGTGGGACTCGGAAATAGCGCTCAAAGGGATTGGAAATTCTCTCAAAAAGGAAAGAGATGAGCACGGGCAGAAGACACGAGTTCTGATTGTCTCCGCCGCGAATGACGAACTCGTGCCGGTGCAGCAGGCCGACAGGCTAGAGGAGATTTGCGTCGAGTCGGGGCTGGACGTGCAAAGGCAAAGGGTGACGGGAGCACTGCATACTGATGCGACAATTCGAGCAGAGGGTCGAAATGCGGTAGTGAGATTCCTGAAGGAAATAGGCGATAGCTAGCTGACGTGCCCAAGCATCGGAGAAAGAGCCATCTTTTCTTGGTTAGTGTTCTACTATCATGGATTATTGAGCTTGGAAACTTGCGCGGCAGCATGCAGTTTTCAAAACCCATGAATGATTGTTAGAAGATGGAAGTTTTTTGTAAAATAAACGCAGTCAAAACAAAGAACCGGAGACAGATGCCGAAAAAGAGAGCTTATGGGGTTAGCGAACAAGTAACTCGCTAACTAGCTAACTACATAGTTAGTTCACCGGGTCCACAGGCTGAAGATATGTCCTTGGCAGGGCGTGGATTTCGTTCAACGGCACGCCGCATAAAACAAAGCTTTTGAAAACCAATGTGTGACATCGCACCAAAAAAGCAGGCGTGTTTCCAGGTTTGACTGCCGGCTACCTTGTTAGCTAGTGAGTACTGTGCATGTTCCTGTGCTGCAAACAGTTGCCTGTTCGATTTCTGTAGCGAGACTGGTGAGGCTTCGAAACGCGGCAATAAGTGAATGGTTTTGTTGATTTGCATGAACTTGCATGATGATTCATACGCGTAAGAGGTAAAACTTCAAAGGGGTTTGAGGATAATGCAAAACTCCTCATTTTCCAAGTGTTCTTCCTCACATCTATCGGAACTCTCTTGCCAGCGCTTTGATGAGTTGGTGAGTTAGTTACCCCAAAGCAGCTAGCCCGTGGTTTGAGGTAGTTAAAGAGCCAGGAGACGAGTGGCATTTCCAGACAAAAGAGAAACACCCTAAAGAATGATTGCGTGCTCAGCATCCAATCTCATTCGCGATGAGAACTAGGAGAGTCAGAAAAAAAGCATCAAAGACAAGAAAGGAGTTCTGAGAGAAAAGGCAAAGCTCTGATGACAAATCTGCACAGTGTCAAGTCTGATGTCATGCGGATCCAAAAAGGGCCTAGTGTGCCACATGCAGCAGCACATGGTCAGTGCGGCTCCCGCCCAGCTCGGCCAATCACGGCGCTTCAAACGGCAGCTAGACTACTTTTTTCCCTCGAGAAGCTTAACAACGACGAGCGGGTCGTTGCGGGTCGTTGCTTTTCCCAGGCCTCGGGACAGGATCCCACAGAAGGCTAGAGCCGCCTCAGAAGCCCCGGCATGTCGGACGAGACGATCGCTCAATACATACGGAGTACATACTAATGACCGGTGAGTCAGTGGTATTGGCGTTTTGACTGCTCTTCGAAGGGAGAAAGCGATGTTGGAGGGCAGTGATTGTTTCAGTAAGAGTGAAAGCTGTCTATGATGAGCAAAATGGTGGGGCTGGGTGCCTTTTTTGTTTGGCTTGCGCATCGGAATTCCGCCATCTGCTCTGGAAAGGGCTATCTACCTTGAGGATTTCTTTGGATTTTCGTCTCGTGGCAGTCAGTTATTAACGGTCTGGGTTTCATGATCTCGCCGCTCAATCAAAAAGGAAGTAAGAAGCAACATGGCCTGCCGACATCCGATACGATGTTCTCAATTGGCCGTAGGATCTAGTGGAGCTGAAGAGAGAGAGAGAAAAAGGAAATCCTTTTAAAATCCACATTCAGCCATTTAATCATCCATTCCCCAGATCCTCAAATTCTGTGTATACTGTGACATGTTGTGTTAGTTATTCATACGTATATCTCCATCGTTGAGAGATGAAACAGTGGCACGCAAATTGGAGCCTTTGTTGCTGCAAATCAACAGGAGCAGCTATATCTTCACAGTTATGGCCAGACCAACCCGCCAAAAAAAATTTTTCATTCGGATTAAACACCGCTAGTTCCATCGGAGTTCGAAAGAGAAAATTTTTCCCACGGCATAAGTTACACTCAGCTTCCCGCCGTTTGACACACAGCTCCACACTGGGCCCTGAGAGTCGAGACAGGACAGGACAAAGACAGCGTCTCCACCGGCCTGTGGAGGGACCAGAGGCTGGGCCGACGACCCGCGCAAAAAATTAACAAGACAAAAGGGCGCTGGCAAACAATATAGCGCGCCTTGGGTTTTCGTTGCCGGCCACCCGCAACCCCCGTCGGTCCTTTCCAGGTATCAAGGCTATAGATCTGACAGCAAGTTGGTGCCTGCGAGGTACATCTTCCGTGTTTACGTGCAGGGATGCAGCGCACGCACAGTCCAAGTCCTTTGGCGCCCAAGCAGCTAGTTAGTTAACTAACTAGTTACAGCCAAAACTCTGGCGAGAAAAATGAATTCACAGGGCGGAAAAGCAACAATAAACAGAGCTGGGTGGTGGAATTGTGGATTTCGAGAACAGCGAACCCATGACTCATTTTTGGGTCTATTTGATAAAGTTACTTTGTTTTTATTTTTCCTGGGTAAAATTTCATTGCGATGGGGGGTTGTTGGTTAACTAGCAGGTTGGTGTGTCTAGATCTTCCTGTGTGACTGGGTCTCGTTTTTGCCAATTCGATGTCAATGGGCGCAGAGCTAGTTAGTCAACTTTTAACTTGCGAAGAAGAGTAGTTAAGATTTGTAACTAATGTATAAGATCAGTCGAGGAGCCCAGCGTCATTTCATCGCTAATTCATAATTCTCAGGAATATAGTTACTAGGCTTGATCAAGCGTCAGACACGGCCTGCCCGTTCTTTATCCTTTTAAAAGACCCCTTCCTGCCGTTCTATAAGCTGATCGAAGCATCTCTTTGTCGTATAAGTTACAGGCTGTGTCGTTGGCCCTTGTCTGACGATTGATCGACCGTTCTGTTTAATAACTAGTTGCCCCTGCGCCGATGTCGTAACACGCTCAGCTCAAGGAGTAGTTTACTTATTCAACTGCTGGAGCTGCCTCCCTTGCACCCCGGCCGGACCTGCAATCGCTAGTCACTTGACGTTTCTCCCCCCCTCAGCGGCGCGATCAGCAAAATCTCCAATCCCAGAGATAAAAAGATACCCTGTCCCCGCATTCAGCTTGCTTGCTTCCCTGCTTCATTGGATTTTTTTTGATTTGGGATAGAAACAGGGTCTCGGGCGTGCCGTTGAACTCGACATTCGAAATCGCCCCCTCTGGAAGATACATAGTTACCTATTCACAAGATCTCACTCTTTACTCAGGCCCCGAGCGAGCGCACTTCTACAATGTCTGCCTCACTCGCATCACGAAGCTCCGGAGCATTAGGCTCTTTCATCCACAAAGGCCGCCCATCTGTCGAGATCGCACTGAAGAATGACTGTCAGCCGCCGAAAATCAACACCTTCACTACCCTCGATCCTATCGAGGGAGAGGTTGTTCTCAGCGCCGAAACGGACATTCGATTCGACCAACTTTCCATCTCCTTCGTCGGCACATCCAGGACTATCATTGAACGCCCGGGGTATGCCGGTCCTACCGTCGGGCAATCATCTGCCTTTCACACGTTCCTAAAGTTGACGCAGCCCATCGAAGAGTCTGAATACCCACAGCCCAGGGTTCTCGAAGCCGGTCGCAAATATGCGTTTCCGTTTACCTTTGTCGTTCCGGAGCGTTTGCTCCCTAGTTCTTGCCGGCACCCTGTTAACCATCGACAGGTGCAAGCGGCACACACGCAGCTCCCACCGTCCCTCGGTGATCCAATGCTCGCGGGCCGCGGCTCAAAACTGCTCGACGATATGTGCCCACATATGTGCCAAATCCAGTACCAAATCCGCGCAAAGGTGGTCCAGGTCAACCAGACAGACGGCGCAGCGAAGACGCTTGCCGACATCGGCAGAAAGGTCCGCATCATTCCTGCAACCGACGAGGAGCCCCCATTGGACGTGTCAGCAGATAGCGAAGAGTTCTGCATGCGCAGTGAGAAAACCGTGAAGAAGGGCGCTCTGCGGAAGAGACTTGGTCGCATTGCGGTCGCGGCCGCTCAGCCCAAAGCATTTCGTCCACGTTCTATGCACTCTGAGAGCTCCGAGGATGCTTCGCCATCGACCATGGCGACACTAAATCTTCGTTTCGACCCTGACAACGAGCACCAGAAACCTCCCAAACTTGGAACTCTCTGGACAAAACTAAGAGCCAACACCTTCTACTCCATCAATGCATGGTCGGATTTTCCAACACAGTCTTCCAAACTCGCCTGGGCCCACAACAAGGGCCTCTACTCCGACACCCTCTGCCTCGCCTCGCGTTGCGTGGCTTCAGCATCGTGGCAGAAACACACCACCCCATATTCCCCTCCTTCTTCCCCAGCCTCCTCCTGCAACAGCAGCCGCCGTTCCTCCATCCAATCCACCTCAACCGACGCGTCCCTCCCCGGCCCGACGGCCTGCTTCACCGGCAACACCTACTACACCGCAACCGTGCTCATCCCCATCTCCCTTCCCTCGAACAAAGCCTACGTCCCCACATTCCACTCCTGCCTCACCTCGCGGACCTACGCCGTCGACATCTGCCTGTCCTACAACGCTCCTGGCGCTAGTAGCTTTGCTACCCGCCAGACCATCTCGCTGCGTATCCCAGTGCAAGTCACTGGTCCAGAGAGCCTGTCAGCGGTAGTCCGCCGCGCGCAAGACGTGGACGCACGGAATGCAGAGGAATTCTTCACCCCACGGCTCATCACGCCGCCGAGTATAGAGTATGTGGAGCAATCGAGGCTTGAAGGTGTGAGCATGTCATCAAGTTTGCCGCCCGGCTACACAAATTTACCCACTAGGAGGCCCGAAGCGGTATCTGCGTTTTAAGCATCAGTTTCAAAAGTTTTTAATTTTAATTTTCTGTTGCTAATTCTGCCTTTTTGAGTTTTTGAGGGATTCAGGCATTGGTATAAGTTATATTGTTTTCACAGTCAAAAATGTCTATTTTTGTTTTTCACTTTGGTGCCTGCATTGATATTTATTTCAGCTCTTTTTTGGCCTGACAGCCCAGCAGACAGTTTGGAGGACATTCTTACTTTTGTTTATTTTGAATCTTGATACCCCTGCTGTAGTTATCTACTGGTTGATACCCATTGCTAAACCATGAAAGACTATTGTTTCACCTGCGAAATGTCTTCAATTTAGGTTCTAATATACCTTGCAGTTAAGCCAGAGAATTGTAGGAATCTGATATGATTTGCATTGGTGGAAGTTCTCCCAAACCGTGACTCTAAATAAAACCTGCATAGTTATTTGTTATATGTAGGTAGGTATCATAGAACCTAACTTGAACTTGGGTGGGAATCCTCAGATCTCCTATAAGATCTCTGGCTCCACTTTATCACTCACACCCCTCAACTGCTGGCTTTCTCCCTTGCTTCCTTTTTCTGGCAAGCATCTTTTATCTTTCTTGGAAGGCAAGTTTGCTGTTGTTCAAATGCCATTCCTTGGGTCAGCAGTGCCTTCTCTAACTGCAATGAGAAGAGGTTGCTTGTCTCACCTCCTGCTTGCGATCGTAACAAAAGCTGATAATATGTCGAAGGTATGTGTTTATCCTACTTTCGTGTATCTTCATAGGGCTGAATGTATGCTGACAGTCTGCCAGGCTGTATTATGTATACATATCTCAGGTCAAAAAAAGCTCTCCCATAGGTGTTTTCTTTTCGCCGAACGTTCTCGCTGCTACACGACTCAAGATACCGAAACATGGAAATCAAAGCAAACAAGCACGCAAGGGATAACTGCTAGATCTGCCGTTCTACTTGTCACCGGTTTTCGGGGCCTCTTCAGTGGAGCCGCTGGAGTATGTTGAAAGCGCAATGTCCTGTCCTTTAATAATGGATAGCGATACACCGAGAAGATGGGGACATCCTGTGAGCAAGACCTGGGTCTCTTTGCCTCCGTTGATGTTTTTTACATGGTCGAGCATTTCAGTGACTGAGCGGAAAACTGCCACATTCGTGTTTGGATCTAGCTCTTGCCAGGTGGCTGCGTATTTCTTTTGCAAAGTGAGACTTTGGATGAATTCTGGATCCATGTTCCGGTAGACAAAATCTGCAGCTCACTCCACCTGTCAGTTGATGTTCTTATATGACCATGGTTGGGAATCTCTGGCACGTACCGGCTCTGCCTGCAGCTCCTTCCTCCGTCAAATTGGTGCAGAACAACGCATACTGGAAGTTGGTTTTGCAGGTCTCGTATACTGTACGATGTATAGCTTTTAGGAGCGAAACGCCATCTCTCCTCTGCTGTTGGTTGAAAATGAGTACGCGAGGGGCGTCACTGGGTTGGTAATGTCAGATCTGCGACATTCACGCCACGGGTTAACAAGGCCGGTGCAAGAAAAAAACTGACTGACTTTGCTTGTGCAATCCGTCCAAACCAGGAGCACGCTACTTCAATGCTCTCTACAGTGTGGGCGACATCAAGGTACCACTGTTGCGAGCCGAGTTTCATGGTTTCAAATCTTCCTTTCCAAATTGTAGCCTCAAGGCCCTCAACGAAGCCTTTAGGAAGCGTTTCTGGAGCATAGGAAGTTTGAAACCCAAGCTTTTCCAGCACTACACTCGCAAGGGCAACGGCTAACGACGCGTTTTTTTTCTGGAAATTTTCGGGGGGACGGATTCTAACATTTTGAAGCGCATGGTTCACTTCAACAGTGGTGAGCTTGGCACCTTTCTCTATAGCTCTCTGCTTGAGCACCGCCATGGCAGAGGGCGCCTGATCCACCGTAAAGGCAGGGCATCCCTTCTTGAATATTCCGGCTTTATGCCACGCTATCTTCTCAACGGTATCACCAAGCAGTCCGACGTGGTCTATGCCAAGGCTGGCTATACCTGTAACCACAGGCTTTTCAATGACGTTTGTTGAGTCAAGCTCCCCACCGACGCCAACCTCATAGATGGCAGCATCGACTCCCTCTCTCATGAAGACGTGAAACGACATCAGTGTGAGAAATTTGAAATAGCTCGGCTTCAGGGCCGGATCATGCCCCTGCTTGCGGGCGGTTGATTCAAGCGCATCCCAGACTTCAAAGAAGTATTTTGTGAATTGCTTCTCAGATATTGCCTCAGAATTGATTCGAATCCGTTCACGAACCGTCACGAGGTGTGGAGAAGTATAGAGTCCAATTTTGCGTGGCTGCCCGATCGAACGTTGGTAAGTTTGAAGGATCGAGTTTACATAGACGCACGTCGTCCCTTTTCCCTTTGTGCCAGCGACATGAACGACATTGAGGCGGTTCAGGTCACTAGCCTACAAAGAAACATCAGATCTCAACCAAAAAAAAAAAAAAAAAAAAAGAAAAAGAAAAAGGCAAGGGATTATTTTGATAATTACAGTGTAACCAAGGCGCTGTAGCCACAGCCGCATTTGTTCTACGGCCAGTTCATTCATCTGCTTTCCCAGCCGCCTCTTCTCTTCCAAGGCTCTGGAGTCTAGCTGGGTCGATAGCAACCTCGCCATCGCGTCCTATAAAACATCAGGATGTGATAGAGTGCTAGAATGGAAGACGGATACATGATAAGTGGGCGTGTCCACCGTCCCCGTCATCGCTGTGACGGTCCCAGAACGGTAGGAATGGGTCTTCCTCCGAAGAACTCGAGCGAAGGAAAAGGTCTCCTGGGTAAACCTTTTGCACCACATCGCGAAAAAGGACCCTTCTTGGGCTTTTCAAATGGAGATGGTCACTAAAGAGACGCAGGTTGTTTTTGATTTTTCCTCTTCACATGACGGTAGTTAAAGGATGAGGAAGGATGGCTCCCACAGAGAGCAAGTTGTTGTTTTTTGATTTATTCTTCACGTGACAGTGAAGGAGGAGGAGGAAGCCGTTGCCACCAACTGGCACTCTCCCTGCCAGCACTTCCTCTCATTGACTAGTTAACTAACTACAGCCTTCTCAGCATTCTTCTATGTTAGAGAGGAGGGCACTGCTGGATGACATCTGAACTACAGATGACATTTGAACTTTCTTAGCTCTTCAGAGTATGTAGAACAGGGGGTTCAACGGGGGATTCAATAATTCTATCGTTAACCCATCTAGCATCTATATTGAAGCTCAGT
This sequence comes from Amauroascus niger, assembly GCA_001430945.1. NCBI lineage: Eukaryota > Fungi > Ascomycota > Eurotiomycetes > Onygenales > Onygenaceae > Amauroascus > Amauroascus niger. The sequence continues at coordinate 60,617 of LJPK01001263.1, forward strand.
TGCTCAATGAAGTTGTTGTCTTAGTTAATCATTAGCTAGCAAGCGTAGCGAGCGGGTACTGCCCTAATAGAATCTAGTTACTCCGTACTAAATGGCAGAATCAGTGGCAGAATTTCTATAAATAGAAAAAAAAAAAATTGATGTTGTGGATTGTTGCCTGCAGACTGCAGGCTTCCGTAACTACAACAATTAATAAGCAACAAAACAGACTCAAAGGCAGATCAATCCACAGTTCTACCTCATTGTGTTAAGACATTGCCTCTGAATCAAGACAGGCTTCCTTGAGGCAAGTAGGTCTATCCTCTGAGAAAGGGAATTTGAGTAGTTTGTTTGTGTAGAAAGCAATATCAAGTTTGTCTGCCACGAGCCGAGCCGAGCCGTAATCCAGTGGATATTTGGGACCACTTTTGACAGAATCAAAGCTGCGCTAGTTAGCTCCAGACGGCATGGTTGGCTTTCACCATCCCTGCAATCCCAGCGCCTAACTAACTATGCCCATTGGTGGAAGCTTCAAAGGTGCAAACCCCCAGCTGGGATTGAGACATGAAGGGGCTGGCTGCGCTGCGTGTTCCCGCAAACTGAAAGGAACTTCAATCGGGAAAATTCTCAAGACGTTGAATCAATAGGGTTACTTAAACCCAAGAGAACACAATGCCAGACCAACCAGTTAACCTGTAACTATGGGCTGTATAGCGACATTTTTGCCTTCCGTTTCAACCTTTTTTGCCCCTGACTGAATTAACTGGTTAACTAGTTACACATTTTGTTCCTCTTGTCTATAAAATGGGTCCCGCCGCTCACCTCGGAATCACGGTGTTATACCAACCGGCTCGCGGCGAAGAAGTGCTCTTTGAGTATGGCCCCCCTATATTCCCTTGAATCTCGATGTCTCTAACAATAGTATAACTAGTCTTGTGGCTGTCCACGGGCTCAATGGCAATGCATTTGAGACCTGGACACACAAGAAAAGTAGGGTCATGTGGTTGCGAGACTTATTGCCAACGGAACTTTCCAATGCTCGGATCATGACTTACGGCTATAAAGCCAGTTTCCACAGTACTACTGACCGCCCGGACGTAAGAAATACTGCTTTAGAGCTGCTTCGCGAGCTTGCTGATTTGCGAAATGGCGAAGTTTGTGGTACCTGTTTTCTGAATATCTTAGGCATACTAGCTCACTTGTACAGGACCTCGATAGACCGATTGTTTTTGTGTGTCACAGTCTCGGTGGAATTGTTGTTAAGAAGGTTCGCAGCTTGTTCCCCAATAGTTACATAGATTCATGCGTCTAACGGACCACAGGCGCTCCTCATCCCACCACGCGAAATGCAACAGATTGCAGTGCAGAAGGCGACATATGGGATTGCATTCCTGGGTTTGCAACCCGCATTCTAGCTCATGTAGAAAGACTAACTAATGATTGTAGCAACGCCTCATGCCGGATCATCCCTCGCAGACACTGGGAAGACACTTGCCAACATCATCAATGCCTGCTCCCTGCGAGGGCGGTTTCGCACGCTTCTAGGCTCGCTTCGGAGAAACTCCAAGGTGTTATTTGAGATAGCTGAAGATTTTGCAGATCTTGTCCCAAAGCTACACATCCTGTCTTTTTACGAGCTGGAGAAAACCAAAATCATCTTCTTCAAACACCTTGTAAGTTACTGATGCAACCTGTGTCCTGAATCAGAATTCTAAGCCTAGTTCTAGGTTGTGAAACAGCGTTCAGCCGTCCTCAACGTGGCAAATGAGATTGCGGTCGGCCTATATGCAAATCATCGGAATATCGTGCAATTTACTTCTACTACCGACCGCAACTACAGGCTAGTCGTTACGCGTCTTCTTAGATTCAAGGAAGATATTGCAAAGAATCTTGCGTCCCTTAGCGACTCTCGAAATGCGAATACGGCACGCGAGGTTGACTTTGATCCTATCTTACAGGCACCAATTGAGAGATGTTTCTCTTTCCGAGGACGGGAGGAACTGCTCAAGACTATGGAAGCATATTTCAGCCAACGTTGCATTAATAAGCCTTTGGTATATGCGTTAACTGGGCTTGGTATAATACCTTTTTTATTATGTTGTCAGGGCATATATCTAATAATTTGAATGCAGGAGGGTCAGGTAAGACCCATTGCGCCTTGTATTATGCCCTCAAAAACCGCTTGAGGTACAAAAGCGGTATCGCCTATTTCAACGCGAGCTCAGATACAACACTTATTGCCGACTTCCACCGCTTCTATGACTTGTTGAAGTTAGGTGGTACCCCAAACAAGATAGATTTCCTTAAGAAATGGTTTTCAGATCCTAAAAACCGCGACTGGCTTCTGATATTTGATGGAGCCGATGACCTGGGGACGATCCCTCTCACGAAGTACTTTCCGTGTTGTGCTTGGGGTCATATCATTGTTACTAGTCGGGACCAGGCGGTTGTTGGTCTTGTTGCCCCTGCAGGGCAGGCAATTGAGCCTCTTGAGGAGCAGGCCGCAATAGAGCTACTTCTTGAGAGAGCCGCTATTGGTAGCCCTTCTGCAGATGATTTAAAACAAGCAAATATGATAGTGCATAGCTTGGGCTGTCTCCCATTAGCGGTTGACCAAGCGGGTGCTTTGATCCGGAGACGTGGGCAAAGTTTGAAAGGTTACCATTGTCTTTTTCAGAGTAAGCAACGCGAAGTTCTGGATGTCACGCCTGGCATATGTGGCTCTGAGAAAACTGTTGCGGCTGTCTGGGAACTCAATTTTCGCCAACTCGAGAAAGATGCCTCTAAAGCTTCACACCTTCTCATGTTATTTTCTTTCTTCGAGGGGGCAGATATCTCTGAATTGATGCTCCGTCGAGGATGTTCAAACAAGAAAATCTGGGGTCACGATGGCGAAATTTCCGAACTTAGCCCTAAAGATGGAGGTTTGGATCAAGAACTGGTTAAACTTGTGAGCGACGAAATGGAATTTGATGAGGCGATTCAACACCTGCTCGCTTTTTCATTGATTCAGCGAAACAACACAGGCTTTGAAAGAAGAGCATTTTCTGTGCACCCTCTCGTCCAACAATGTCTGTCCCATCGCATACCCAAGAAAGAACGTCAGAAATGGCGAATCCAAGCCATATCGTTGGTTGCCCACGCCTTTCCATTCAACGTCTATGTTGAGGAAGAGTGAGTGATGAATTCGGCGCTCTGATAAACCTTTACTGACAGCGCTGCTAGTTTTGGAAACTTTGGTCGTGAAATGTTCGCTCATGTTCCTCGCATCCTAAAAGAGTTCGACCAGCTTACGCCTGATGTCGACCAGTACTCCACGGTCAAACAGGCGGTCTGCGTGTTGCTGCTTTCGGCTTCAAATTTTACCTACACCCCTTGGAAACGTGAATGCATACTTAGACTCAAAAACCTTCTCAAGGGCCAACGTGATTATTACCTCGAAACATGGGCTGCCTATAGGGAGAGCAAGATTTTGCGTGTACAGGGAATAATAACGGAGTCCTACAAGGCCCTAGAGGAGTATAGAGTGCTTTCTGAGCTCGATGAAGAATTGGGCATCAACTCGAGGGATAACGCCATGAAAGGTAATCTTATCATTTCCTTTGCTGAGAATCATATCAGAGCCCGCCAATTTTCGCTCGCCAAAGATGCCTTGGAAAAATGGCAACCTCTGGACCCGAGCTCCCCGTCTACCATGGAGGAAGTAGTGTCACGGAGTCGAGATGTGGCTTTAGGGAGGATCCTTAGGGATCAAGGTTGCTTCAATGAAGCTTTACCGATCTACGAGGGGCTACTAGGCAAAATCTCCTCGAAAGATTACAATGTAAGCACAGGCTGGCAAATGATGATGTTTTCTCAACTCGCCGATTTATATTGTGAACTTGGAAGACCGTGTGACGCGGAAGCGGTGCTTCAGGAGCCTCTCAAGGTGATCTATACTCGTGGATGGGGAAAGGTTAGCAGTGGGAGACGATTGCAACTTGCATTGATTGAAAGCTATATTCGACGTGGCATGTTCAACAAAGCCGAGGAACTCGCGTCTAACCTCGTCTTATTGTTCGAAGCGATCACCGAACAGGATGTTAACCAAACTATTGGCCATGTCCGTGCTTGCGCTGGGTTAGCAAGAATATCCCATCTTCAAGGCCGGTGGGACGAAGCCCTCGCCCGCTGGCGCCGTTCGCTGGACATAGTGGAAGCAACCGCCGGATGGGATCAAGGGTTTTGTCATGCAGTCCACCTGTACTCTATCGCTCAAGTACTTTCGCGGCTTGGAAACCTTGAGGAATCCAATGCCACTTTTGAGAGGGCACAGAAAACCCCGGATGCTCACCAACGACAACATTGGATTGCCGGTCTCGGTTCCTATTGGTACGATTACGTTGTGACTCGCCTCGGAGGATCTGGTCCATATCCAGTGGTGGCAAGTGCGCGGGATAATCTTCAAAAAGCAGCGTGATTCTGCGCCCTGGAGAAACTCCTTGCTTCGAAAGAAAATTCGTCAGACCCCTAGGGTCACCAACATCCAGATCTTCCCCTGAGTTTGTTTGTTTTTAGCCACCAGAAAGAAAGATTTAATTTGTACAATCAAGAATGGTATAACTGGCGTTCATGAAGATATAACTGTCCATCCGAACATATCTAAGTTCAGAACTCCGCTAGAATCGATAGTCAGATTTGACTTCCAGCGTCTTTTAGATTGCCTTGCCAGGAAATTAGATGCGCTCTATTGAAATCGCCCAGGCCAAGACCGAAGGCTGCAGATGTATTCACGGCATGATGGCTCATAAGAGCGGGAGCAATGTTGGGACCTTGCGCGAAAAACTATTTTGCAGGTGTATCTAATAGAAAAAGCATTTAAGTGAGAATGCGAATATTGTAACTAAACTGGCGGAAGGAAAAATAAAAGGCCGTTCAATCGTCCAAATCCATTTCATTATTGTTGTTCACCTCCTCCGTACTACCATCAATCCGGCTTTTAAGCCTGCGTGTTTTGGTCCCAAACACCTTGCTTTTCTGACTCGCACGCGTGACGGATAAATCTTCCGTGTCAATGTTGCCATTTTCAGCACGGATCTTCTCCAGCCCGCGCAGTAGATGCTCGTTCTCAGCGACCAGCTTACGGTTCTCGGCCAACGCTCGCGCTCGTTTGCCCGCCATGCGCTTCTTGAAGAAGACACGCTCGCGGCGGGCCCGAATCTCAGTAACACGTTCCATTGCTTGGAGTGTGCGGGCCCATAGCTCCCGGTCATAGCGCGTTGGGACGTTACGGCGGGCAGCGAATTGCACCGTGGCGTCGACTACCATCTCCTTGCCAGCGCACATGCGATGTGTCTTTGTCCACTTCAGCTTGCGGGGCTGGCGCTTCATCTTGAAGTTCTTATGGCATTTCGAGCGGCAGAATCTGAAAGATTTCGCTGCAGAAGGGATCCGAGATTAACACTGATCTTCGGAGTTTACCAAGACAACGGGTGGGAAGTCGGGTAAAAAGTCACTTACCATCATTTCGCACAAAGGTGATGCCCTTTGATGGATAACAGGGACGACTGCAGTAAACACAGGGCTCTATCCTGTGGATTTGTCAGTATTTTGGGAGACAAAGTGCGCTCAGGTGAAGCCTACCTCATCGTGGCTATCTCTGGGCTGTGGATATTTGCCCTTCTCGCCGTTTTGCTCAGAAGCGGTTTTTACAGGTTCAAAAAGGAGCGACAATCTTTTTTATGGCACGTGATGCTCCCGATAGAACCACGTGATGCACAAGCCACTGTGACTCATCCAATGCTGCTTTGTCAGCAAGTGAAGTCAAACCAAGCAAACAGGAAACGAGAGAACAATGAACCGGTCCTTCAACCCCTCAAATGAACACAACTTGCCCTAAAACAGTGATATTCCCATGATATACAAGTTGTCATCTGTTGAGCCCTGGGGCCTGGAGACCGAGCCAAAGAATAAAGCTACAATAAAATGCATCACTGTCACTATCACAGTTGGGTTTGTCTTCCAAGTGGGGTGAGTGTCTTTAAGGGGCCCAAGGTTCCTGTTGTGAGATCTTAGGTCAAGATTTGATCGATTTCCAATGCCTGTGTGATTCATATGACCGGACCAAGGTGTTAACTAGTCAGTTTACAGGTTACGGCGAAGATATTTTACGGGATCATTCACTAGATCCTCTAACCAATGAGAGCTTGTACAATACACGATATATTCTGCTCTCCCAACGTCTCATTCCGCCTGGGATAAATGCTTTTATCAACGGGCGGTTCGAGAGACTGACCACGGGCTACTGGGCCCGCGTAGTGCCTACAGGCTTAAACGATATCTCAGACGGCTGAATACTAGATCATTGTGATGGAAGTTGGACGAAACATGTTCGCTCTCCTCGACAAAAAGGCGATAGGCCAAAAGCTGGGGCAGGGTGCTCACAGTGGCCGAGAGGGGATGACATTGTGATGAGAGATTTTGGTTTAAAGACCTCTGGAGACCTGGTTGATATCGGCCCACGTACGAGAGGAACTTGACTGTAACAAGAATTTGACGATGGCGGCCAACACACCAACTACGGCATTCATATATTTTATCCATTCTCTAAGTTTGACCAAGGCATTGAAACCGCCAAAAATGCGGGCCCAGCCCAAAGTGGCCACAAGTCTTGACCCTGCCTTGACTGCTTTTGAGTGAGGAACAGGAACTAAGTGACACATATTACCCCCTTTGTGAAGAAGGTGGCAAGTCTTGCACATAATATGTTGGCAACTTGCACTGGCCATGAACCTTTGTAACTTATTGAAAGGCTTTGTGATTACTGACGGTATTAATTCACAAATGGTGACAACTTGCTTGACAGCTATAGGAAGAAGTTGGCATTCGCCGAAGAGGATAAACGATGACCCGTGGGAGAATGCTCTGTCGACATGTCTATATAAAGAGGATTCAACCCGAATCCCCTTCCTCGAAACCAATCTTCTCATTTCGTTTTCATAGCTACCTAACTACTAGTTTAGCAATAGGACTCACTTCCATATGCGCCTAGATCGAGCCTCTTACAAAATACTACGAACCTCGCTCGGCAATACCGAATCTCCAGGGAAAAGAAACAATTGCCCAAAACTCTGACCATCGTGAACTTGCCAGATTCAAATCACTTGACCGCAATTTTCGCCCCTAGTAAGTAGGATGGAGTCCATAGCAAAAGATATTGATGGATCAGTCTCCGATAGCATATCTCTGAGGACATTACCGACCTCTCGTCAAGGGAAGTCTCTTGGAATATACATTGCTAAATAATTTCTCGACTGACATCAACCAGGTCGTTCCCCGTTTATCAATATCCCCAACTCATCAAGTGCAACATTTCGTGGGAGAAGGGATGTCCTCGAAAAGCTAGATAGTTATTTCGACGGAGGAGAATATCGAACTTTTGCACTTTGCGGTTTAGGTATGACACTGCGCTGCACGAAATACAGCAACTACCCAGCTAAAAATTTTTTTAGGTGGTTCCGGTAAATCACAGATAGCGCTCCATTATGCATCTCAGAATTTGGCGAAATATCCGACCGCTGTGTTGTTTGTGGATGCTACGAGTACTGCGACCATTTTGGCTAGCTTCTCGAAAATCCATGGTTTGCTAAATCTATGGGACGCGGACGATCCAGTGGGGATGGTGAAGCATTGGTTGTCTCGACCAAACAATACCGACTGGCTAATTGTGTTTGACAATGCTGATGATCTGCGCTCTGTGCCGCTTCACCATTATTTTCCCGGAGTGCCCTGGGGCCACATACTTATTACAAGTCGTCACCACGAAGCATGCATCACTATAGCCCATTATGGCCTTACTGTTGGTCCTCTCAGTCCAGAAGACGCAATCGAAGTATTACTAGAGAAAGCCGGTATACAGAACACACCAGACAATTTCGCAACTGCCCAACAAATCGTGCATCTTCTAGGAGCTCTGCCACTTGCGGTCGACACAGGCCGGTGCCTTCATACGGTCGAGAGGTCAATCCTTAAAGGACTTTCTTGATTTTTACCTCAAACAAAGTGATGAAGTTCTGCGGAGTACCCCAGAGGCTGGAACCTATGAGAAAACAGTTCTGACAACGTGGGAGGACAACTTTAGGCAGCTAGAAGAGGAAATGCCAAACGCATTAAATATCTTGCTTCTTTTCAGCTTTTTGGATCCATCCTCTATATCGGGGGTTTTATTGCATCGCGGGACTTCCCCTCGGCTCCGCTGGGGAAATGATGGAGAGCCATTCGAGGTTACAGCAGAAGAAGATGGTGTTGATCCCAAATTAACACAGCTGATTCAAGACGAGATGGGTTTCGATGATGTGTTCGAACGGCTGCGTACCTTCTCCTTAATAGATTACACCCGTGACGGTGACGATCGAATCATCTCAATTCATCCATTGGTACAATACTATGCTGCCTATCGCGCGTCTCCCCTGGATGCGGATAAGTGGCGGTTGCAGGCGACACTACTCGTGTGCCATGCATTCCCAAGGAATGGATATTTAGAACCCTTGTAAGTTCTCTCCCCCTTTTTAATTACTCCACACTTCTTTGAAACTGTCATTCTAACCTGTGTTGGATAGAAACGATGAGCTTGGGCTGGGAATGGTACCACATATGGAAAAAGTGGTTGATGAATACGACAAGTTAATTACCAACGCTCAAAATCCACCTCCTTTCCGGCGTGAGGTTGCTGCAGCATTGCTTTCTGCGTCGCGATTTCAACTGAATGCCAAAAAAATAAGCTCCATGAAATTCGTCCAAAAGTTTTTCGATGGAGCCGGTGATCCTTTCATGAATGCTAGATTCACATATAGGGATTCCGCCGTACTGAGAATGGCCGGAGAGTTTGAAGAGTCGAAAAATATCCTAGAAACTTTTGTCCGGGGAGCGATCAATGATGAACAACTGGAGAAGACACCAAGATATAACGCGCATCGAGCTGACATAATTATATCCATTGCGGAAAATTTTATACGTGGTCACCTGTTGCCCCCGATGCGCCTTCCACGCTCGAGCGCATCGCATCCCGCGCGCGGGACATCATGCTTGGAAAAGTCCTGCGGTACCAGAATAGGTTCTCCGAGGCGGTTCATCTGTTCGAGAATCTGATCTCCTCGAGCCTAGGCGATGAATTTTTCGAAGGCACAGATTGGCATCGTGTTCTCGTCACCAGCTTGTCAGACGTCTACTCCGAGATCGGTCGGGCCGAGGAAGCGGAGAAGAAGGTACGAGAAGAACTCCAGCCGTTGCACAAGCAACAGATGCAAGACGTGAACGGCACCGGACCAGGGCTGCAGTTGGCGCTGGCACATACATATATCGAACGGGACATGTTCGAGCAAGCGATAGGATTGCTCTCTCATTTGCGAAAGCCCCACGAGAAGATGGCGGAACCGAGTTATAACATCAAGGTTCGCAGGTTCAGAACCATTGTTGCACTCGCCAGGGTGTATCACAAGCAGGGACGGTGGCAGGAGGCATACAAGGCCTGGAACGATGCGTTGGATGCGTCGGAGGAGGTTAAAGTGGTCGAGGGGTATACTCGGGGCATGCTGCGGTATTCGATGGCGCATGCGCTTAGTATGGTGCAGGAGGAATTGGAGGCGGAAGCAATCAGAGAGATCGAAGCGGATACGAATGAAAGGGCGTACTGGATTACGGGATTCAATGAACGGTGGGAGTCGTATATCGGTGATGCATTTGGACAGTACGGATTGCGAAAGAACACACCTGTGGAAAAGGGTGCGTTGGGGGAAGATTGTCCAGTGGAGACAAAAGAGGGATCTTTGGAAGAAACTTAGGGGAGCTTGCAAAGTGCAGAATTGCAACGGAGGTCACAGACTAAGGTGCCGGGAAACCAGAGGATGGACATGAAAAGAACCAGTGCTTCTAGACATTGTTCATTTCAGCAATCAAGTCATTATATTATTAAGATTATATATGTAATTCTTTATCTTTTCTTGTTACATGTTCTCCCACGTAATTCTTTCACAATATCTCAAAAGAAGAATATCTTCAGGTTGAGAGGATGATCCCAGTACTGAAACAGATCTTCATCTGGTCTCGTCCCCGCTGTTTCCACAGCAAAAAAAAGGGGAGCATGCTCCACATTGTAACTCCACACTTTCAAAGAATGCACTTGCAGACCTCTCCACAGGAAGATCCAGTGAGTGGAGTTAGTGCGATGATCAGGGACCCAGAGACCCGAGTGGAACACAGGTGTGCTTCTCTTCCCTTTTTTTCTTCTTCCCACCGTGAACGTCTCACCCACACGGATTGCAGTAGAGTACAGTCCGAGACTGTATGCTTGGAAAGGGGGACATGTGTGATTTTTTGCAACATGCATCGATAGACAATGTGTTACCCCAATGCAGTTGCTTTTGAGAGAAATGGTAGAAAAAAGGAACATATCTAACGCCGATAGAGCGCCTCGAGCTAGATCATGAGTTCAAAAAATCAGGCCGATCCAAAACAGCTTTGAATATAATGTTACACAACAACAAAAAAACGCCCATGTCATGCAATATATTTGCAGAGACTCCTTTCCTGTCTTTTTTGTTCAAAAAATGTACCAGCATGGTCGTAAGATTTAACAAGAAAAGAAAAGTATTGACGAGTCGACTAGATGGTTAAATATATAAATATATCGAAATCAGACGTCATTCAGGTCGGTTGACGAGTTCGTAGACAGTATCAGATAACTCGTTTTCTTCGTCTCGCTTTCTCGAGCCGCTTCTTCGCTGCAGGAAGGCCGGCAGTAAGCCTAGTTTCCGAGAGGGCGAAAACGACCGTGGGGAGTTCAGTATTGCGCCGGAAGGACGGCTTGGGATGGGTGAATATCGGTGACAGTATTTTGAGCCAAGGACAATGAGACGTCTATAACCCCACCATAAGAAGGAGCCGACGACACCGGCTAGGACAAATCCGCAGACGGTGAGGAGAACCCAATGCCCGCCCATCTAGTTTAAAAGAGTCAGACGAGGGCAACAGATAGAAAAACAACATGTTGGAATGAGAGATGTTTACCCAGAAGATCAGCCTAGCATCCTTGCCATGCCAGCTGCTGCCAGGGTGATGAGTGAAGAAACTCCAGGGATGGCGGTTATACTCGTCTGGCATGATGATTCGAACGCGTTCCGATGGCCCGGGCCGAGCTGCCATGTGTTCTTTCCAAATCACAGAGAGGAACAGGGGGCCTGTAGAGTACATGACCGTGATATATGGCAAGACCCAATGCCTGTCGTACGTTTGCAAGGAGTCGATGACGCGACGGAAGAATGGATGTTGGGGCACGGATCCCATGATATCGTTGGAGATGCCGGTGGGATTGGTCTTGCGAACGAATGCCGGATACACGAGAAGAGGATCCAAACGACGGTTGCAGCCCTTTGAGATGAGGAGAGATCTATGTTAGCATGAAAACCAGGCATAGTTGAGTGCAAAGACGTCCGAAAGAAACAACTCACGTCGTCGAGGTCAATGTAGACGCCGCCATAGAAGGTCAGGACAAAGTATCTGATAGCGTCGGCGCGCTGGATCGGGTAGTGATAGTTCCTGAAGGTCTCCAGGAACCACGGGTACTTGCTCGCGATGAATTGGTCTGCTTTCTCATCTGTCCAAAGCTGTTTCTTCCAGTTAGTTTTTGAGCTAAGAAACCACACACCGATCTCTCCAAGACAAACCTTGTATTCGTAATCCGGGTGGAAATCGATGCAACTCTGCTGGGCCTCCTGCCAGATGGCGGGTATGGACTCGTTCTTGTAGGTCTGGTGGATGATCTTGGGGATGAGGGGCTCCTTCTGGTCGATGAAGGTCGAGTTTGGGGCCGGGAGCTCGGTGCGGCTTATCGCGTCGCCGGAGGCATCTTCGAACAGGAGACTGATCAGGGTCGAGACGCTGTGGACGAGAAAGGCGACGACGAGGAAGTTGACGACGATGAAGATCAGCGCACCCCTCCGCATCGTGGGCGAGGGAGAGTTCCCTCGTGGGCGATTCTCAAATTTATTAAAAGAGAGAACGAGAGAGAGTGAGAGAGAGAACAGATAAGATTCAACAGATGAGAGAGAAAGAGAAAAAGAGAAGAAGAGAGGAAAAAAAAAAAAAGGCAGTAAAAGAGGAAGAGTTGAGATTGAGTCGGTCTTTTTACCCCTGGACGATCGAGGAAAATCTTCGACAAATTAGCGGGCTGGTCAACTAAGTAGTTAAGCTCCCCAACGGGGCGGAGCGAAAAAAAAAAAAGAGCTAAGCGTTGACTAAAATTGCTGCTGTCTGGATTACTGGCTTGCAGGAGATCTAGTTAAAAACGATGAACGCGAGAAAAAGAAAAGAAAGAAACAGAGAGAAGAAGAAAAAGAAGAGGAAGAAGATGAAGATGATGATGGTGACGATGGATGGATTCGATCAACGGCACTGCCACTAACTAGCTAATTAGCTGGCTGAGCGGGAGTTCGTTCGGGTCTTGGGGGGGATTGCGATCGCTCGGCCAAGGGGAAAAAAAGGGCCCTTGGAAGAAGAAGAAGAAGGGAGAGAGAGGAAAAAAAGAAGAAGAGAATTATCACCAGTGGTTCACGGTTCAAAGTAGTCAAATATGGAGAAAAAGAGGAGTTCCCCCGGGCCCAAAGAGAAGAACCGATCTCTCTCTCTCTCTCTCTCTCTCTCTCTCACATCAACTCACCGTCTTGATGCCTTTTCTTTTCTCGTATCTTGCCGAGCTTGTGCTGTTCGATGTCTAACTAACAGTTCAAAGTTGTCGTATTTGCCGCGTCCGCTGATGACGAATCTAAACTACACTCTCACCAACTTATTTCGTTAACTAATATTGGCATAATTATCGTCTAAATCTGACTATATTGAAGCATCATGGATAAGTCTAGCTAGCCAACCTGCACTCCCAGCCCGCTCATCCAGTCCACCATGGCCTCGACAGTCCGCTCCGGGTCCTCCTCCGCCACGAAGTGTCCCACGCCGTCCCCCAGCTCAACCACCGTCAGCAGCCTCTCCTCTGCCACCCACTCCCTCCACACGCCCATGTCAAACCGCCGCCCGATCCCCGCGCAATGCAGCACCAGCACAGGCACCCCGATCTTCCGGCCCGCCCGCTGGTCCTCGCCCTGCATCCTCACATCCACCGTCGCACCCGCCTCATAGTCCAGACACGACGCCCGCACCACACTGTCCCACCGAAACGGCCGCTGATACATCTCCATCGCATCGTCGGCCGCCAGCCTCTCCCTGCACTTCTGGCTATCCCCCATCCACCGCTCGATGAGCTGCTTGATGAAGGTGTCCCCGCCGACCTGCAGGATCATCTGCGTGGCCAGCTCGACGTTCGCCAGGAACGGCCAGTGGAAAGTCCGCGCTGCCTCTTCGTTGTTGGCTAGCCCCTGCCACTGAACCGTCGTGGGGACGATGTCCATCAGGACCGTGCCGAGGATCGTGAATGAGGCGGCGTACTGTGCCGCGTCGACGGTTATCCGGTGGCAGATGCGTGCGCCGCGGTCGTGGCCGATCAGGATCACCCGCTGTGGTTGTTGTTGTTGTTGTTCTTGTGCGGCGGTGTTGTCTGCTACCTTGAGGAAGCTGGAGAGAGAGCCGAGAATGGCCTTGCCGATGGTGGCCTTGTCGTGGCCCGAGTCGCAGGGCGAGCTGTATCCGTACCCGGGGATGTCTGGAACAAACAGTCGAGCCGTTTTAGGGAGAAGCTTGATCACCTTTTTTTTTTAAAGCTGGTCAGTATTAATCACGGTAGGTGATTTATCTCCCACTCTCCTTGGGAAGGGCATCAACTTACATGGCGCCACCTGCAAGAAGAAGCATCCCAGTAGAAATATGTTAGTCAAGGGTATAACTGAACCAGCACACAGCTCTGTAGCCTCTCTCATCTTCATCCCCCTCAACCAGGACACCCATAAATAAACAGTGCACAACCCAAAGGTGAAGGATCAGTTAGAAAAAGAAATTCAAATGCTCACTGACATAAAATACCTAATGCACACACCCCTCTATTAGCAATTCTCTCACTTCATAATATGCATCAAACTTCATCAACCCACGTTTGCGGATATCCATGGATCAAGACCAGGATCGGACCCTCATTCCCGCCATCACTGATAGGACTACCGTCTTCCTTGAAAATGCCCCTCGAGACTCCACGCATAGTGCACCCAACGTCCGCCTCGATCTCGAAGGTGCTGAGGTCGTAACCTGCCAGAGCCTGCGGGACAGTTATCGCAACCATGACGAAATTGATAAAAAGAAAGCCGATATAGAACAAAGATGCGGAATAATCGATGTATATATTGGAGATTAGATATTCGTTCGGCACTGCCAGTCTTTCAGACTTTCAGTCTTTTCATTCACAGTACAGTACAGTTGTTAGCACGGGAATCATTCAATAGACAGGAAGAAGATATTTAGAACAAGAGCCCTCAGTATTGAGTGTGTGTAGATACTTGAGAAAAACCGGCCAGAGTCCGAATGGCAAGACTACGACAGTGGCGTGCAGCCCAGACTCCTAGCGCATAGAATGGCCGGATGGTGTCCGTCATCGACTGGGAGTGTTGTTTCAACTGGCATGGAGATGCAACCGTCAAGCTTTAATCCCTGTCTGAATACATAGAACTACGTCCAAGACGTGGGCACCTGGTGAGAGTATCCAGTATGGACAAAACTTGATAGCTAAAATGAACTCCAAAACACCTCGAAAGTTCGGAGCCGTAGATATATATACACAATATTCCCTTTTGAATACAAAAAAAAGACGGAGAGCCATTGACAAAAAAAAAAAAAGAATCCCATTCCAACCCATGCTCCATCAATGTAAGAAATATATTCCTTCAGACAGGCGGTCATACCCCCCTAAAACAAAAAGAAACCCTCCCTATCAATTTTCCATCTCCATCCTCCTCTCCGCGCGCTTAATCTTCCTCACAACCTCCATGTACTCCTGCACCCTCCTCTCCGCCCAGATACACCCGCCAAACGTCATCGCCGCAATCTGCAAGAACACCTTGAACTGCGGCGTCAGACCACGGTAGACCCTTGACGCTGGCGCAATCGACTCGGAGATGGACATGAGCGGACGGTAGGCGGAGGCGAGACCGATGGTGGGGCGTCTGCGGAACGGAGAAGACGAGGATGCGGACGACGAAGATGAGGATGAGGATGGAGGCGCGGGAGTGTGGTTGGCGAAGTGGAGTGGGTGAGGGAGAGAGAGGATCAGGTGCGCGATGATGGAGAGGGAGCCGAACTAGGTGGTTTTTCAACAAGACAAAGAGATCAGTGGTTTACAGATGAGTGAAACTGGGGGTTTTGTGCTTGCTTTTCCCCGTTGGTTTGGCAAATTGTCTTGGGGGTGTCTGGGAGGGAGGAGGGGCGGCATAGTCTTGGGGAAGAAAGCGTACCCGTACTGCACCGGTAAAGAAGCCCTTGATTGCTTCTTCGGTGACTTGTTCGGGCGGTTCGACATCCGCTCTAAGCTTCGACGGAGGAGGCATTGTAGTCTGTGGCTTGTTTGGGTTTTGTGAGTAGATCAACTGGTTTCGAGTAAATATATGCTTTTTTGTTCAAGGTGTTTCGGCGGGGGATTCTGTAGAGAGAAATGACGTTGGTCAGGGTGGCATCGAGTGTGGGGGAGGATAACTATGCGACAAGGGTGTGCAATTAATAATTAATGAACGAGCTAGCTAGCTAGCTAGCTTTGCTTGAGCATGCATTGTCTGTGCTATGCAGCCTCTGAGCTTTCGTGCAGAATTAATTGACCTTTGAGATTTCTTCTTTCCATTCCGTTCTTCCGCTTGCTGGGCAGTTTTTACTTTAGGGGTTTTGCTTTTCGGACTTTCTTTTCTCTTTGCTGGATCATTGTTGTTCCGGGGAACCTCGGAATTACGCTAATCCGGCTTCATTTTCCGTCCACTTCTCCCAAATGCGGAATATTTTCTGCGGAATCGGAGTTGAAGTTGAGATAATAAACCGAAGAAGAGAGAGAAAAGGAAAAGAAAAGAAACGGCTTTTGCTAGTAATGCTCACTCGGACAGTTGTGGCCCGTTTGAACAATACCCCCGACAAAAGAGACAGACAGACATCCCCCTAGATCTAACTACACAATGGCCTCCTTCCCACCCCGCATCGCCTGCCTCACCCGCATCACCAACGAGACCAAAGTCCAGATCTCCCTCTCCCTCGACGGCGGCGTCCTCCCACCCTACGAGCCATGCGCACACTTCCCGCCATCCTCGCCTGAGGAAGCCACCCAGATCGTCCCTCCTCTAGAAGCCGCACACGCCACCCAATTCACCTCCACGCAGCAGATCACCATCACAACCGGAATCGGCTTCCTCGACCACCTGCTGCACGCCCTCGCCAAACACGCCGGCTGGAGCTTAGCCATACGCTGCAAGGGCGACTTGACCAGTACGTATATATATCCTCCCTTCCCTTCCCTTCCCATCCCATCCCATATACATCCCCACTTTTTTGCAACCCAAAAAAAAAAAAAAAAACCAACTCCATGACTCACACACAGCAATCTCTCTTCTCTAGTTGACGACCACCACACCACCGAAGACACCTTCCTCGCCCTCGGCACCGCCTTCACCCGCGCCCTCGGCCCCCGCC
>LJPK01001280.1:0-34174 GCA_001430945.1 Amauroascus niger
CTGAATGTGAGTGTTTTCACAATCTTAAAGTAAGCATATGGGGGTCTGGTTGAACAATGAATGTGGCTTGGATTCAACATCATTAAGAAGAGAGACTTTCTAGATGTCTACCCTGCAGCTCACACAGAGGCCTTCAAGACTCAGAACATTCAAAGTGGCTTTATAGCTACTGGAATAGCCTCATTTGAACCAGATTGAGTTCTTCAACAGCTCAATATTCAGCTCCAAATCTCTATTCTCTCAGTCAGTCAATCTAGCAACTCAGGGTCATTCTGAATCCTACAAACATCTAGCAATCCCCATCAGTTGCATAGACAGGTGGATAAGGTCAAGACTCTTATGGGGGAGAGGCTTGAGAGCTCACCCCAGGGCTTGGTGGAAGGATTTGACCAAATTATCAAGGCCTGTGAATATGGGATGGTCAGCACCGCCATTATGAAGAAGCAATACCAGGATATATTCAATGCCAATGAGAAAGAGAAGCAAAAATGCAAGAGATCTACACGCAGGATTCCACACAAAGGAGGTCTAACTAGGGAAGAAGCTCAGGATCTTATTATTCCAGCTGCTGAGCCTGTTGAACAGCCTGTCATTCAACCCCCCAAACCAGCAGCTCCAGAGCATAGACCATGTGTACGAGCGCCACAACGCTGCAGCAATTGTGGCATTCTCGGACATACAAGAAGAACATGCTCTAGTCCTAGTGTTATTTAATTTAATTTAATTAGGGGGTGGTGGGTGTAGATATTTCGGGTTTAAATCTAATTAGTTGAGCTACGGTGGTTTTGCTGTTTCGCTCGGGGGGGTGTTTCGCTCGGTGGTGGATTACGTTAACTAGTTAACTAGTTACAACCAGGCGAGGTCCGCTATCATCTCGACTCAATGCGACATCGCGTACGGGGCACCATTTGACTTCAAAATGTCCCCCAAGCCAGTTTGGCAAGAGAAAGAAAGCAGGCCGAAGAGCATACAAGAAGATGAAGATGAAGAGGAAGACTACATGTCCATGGCCATCATCGAGCCGCCAAACTCCAGCGGAGCCAGAGAGACCTACACCGAACGATGTCGTCGCAAACAGAGAGAAGTGAGTTTTCACCCAATACTTACCTCTGACCTCCACGTTTCAAGATTGAACCATAAATAACCCTTATTCTTGGAATGGATGATTTTTTTTTTTTTTTTTTGGTGAAAATGGAGAAGACTAACACTCGAATCACTCAAAAATCCTGTCTAGTCCGAAGCCAAAGCTCGTGTCCCTTCAAAGGCCGAACGTGCCGTTGCAGAAGCCGCCCGTCGCGATGCAGCTCTCGCGAAAACCACGCTTGATCCGTCTAACAAAGGTTTTAAGATGATGGCGAAGCTGGGATACAAACCCGGCACCGCGCTGGGTAAAGATTATGCCGCCGAGCACCCTTCGGGTCGGGACGAGTGGAATCGTCGTATCACTGAACCGTTGAACATATTTGTGAAGGAAGATAAAGGCGGCATAGGCATGGATACCGAAAAGAAACGCAAATTCAGGGACGCCGTCGAAGAGGAAGCCAAAAAGGTAAAGACCGAGCAGGTCGATTTCAGGGAGAGAGGAAGGCTCGAAAGGGAAGAGCGAAGGATAGAAGCCCAGTTCCATGCTGCACAAAAGGTGGCTGAAAGGCTGGATACGGAGGCCGAAGAGAAAGATCAAACCCAAGAAAGTGACAAGGCCGCCCCAGCAGCCGAAGACAAAGCTGATCAAAGCGGTCCTTACGGTCCAAAGGCTCATGATACTAATAAGGACAAACGCCCTGTCCGACCCACCTTACAGATTAACATCCTCTATCGAGGCCTTGTTCGCGCGCGGGAAAAAAAGATTCTGGAGGATCAGGCTCAACGCCGACGCTACGAATCCCTCTCATCGCGCGATCAAAGCTTCTTCTCCCAGAATGTACATGGACTTCCTTCATATAATGACGCTGATCTTGACATAGACGACAAATTAGCCCTTGGTCGAACTGCAGAGGGAGATATCGTAGAGGTTGAATGTGACCTCGAAGAAGAAGACAGAGAGCTAGAGGAGTTTAACGCCTTGAACCCACAGGAGAGGTTGACGCGAATTGTGGTATACCTCCGCGAAAAACACAACTATTGCTTTTGGTGTAAATACCAGTATGAAACACCGGAGATGGATGGTTGTCCTGGCATAACAGAGGAAGACCATGACTGATGTGCCGATGCAATTGCACGCCCAAGTGCATGCTTTTACAAGGGTGACAACAAGGAAGCCAGCAGGTCTTACGCTGAGATCGAGTTATCTACCCCGCTAAACTAGATACATTCCTCTGCCGTCATTCAAGACACCGTATCAACCCACGGGCCACGGCCCATATGTGGCGGTGTAATAATAGGCCACTCCCTTTTTATATAGATCTCGAATTAAAACATGTCCTCTTTCAGCGTGAAATAATCGTGCACCGACCGTTACCTGAGCGTTCTGTCAACATCGGGCTCTCAAAAGAAACTTCCAGGCCATAGACTGTACCTCTTCTCAAGGGCATTCCGGCCTTTTCTCTTGTTAAGAATCCTTCAACTCTGCCCGTTACGCTCCTCCCATTCCTCGATTTCCCTATCCAATAGCGCCTCAAGATGGCATTTCCTTCTTCAATACCATCAGGGTCCATTTTCAGTCCATACGAGGCCTGGAAAACCGGGCGACTTCCCCAGTATTTCTTGATAATACTATATTTGGTCGGCATTGGATCATTTTTGCTGTTGGTTTGTAAGAAATCATAAAGGTTAGAAGGCTTAAAAGAGACGGGAACTCGATGATATCATCACATTCCGCCGGGCCAAGGATGAGGGCTTCGTGCATCTTCACTCAAAGTGAATTGACACACTTGTATAGTAGGCACTGTCGAACTAATCAACGAAATAGCAAGAAGAATTCGGACTCTACCTGGGAATCAGTGCCTCTCCCGCCTGAAGCGTGTTTCGGCATTGTGGACAAGAGGAGATACGCGGTCACGGTTTGACGTTTGTTTAAGATTTGAATCAAACCGCAGATGATAAGTGTATGTCGCTACTCAGACTGGGGGAGAAAGGATATCTTCTAAAGCTGCCCACAAGAACTGGTTACAGCTGTTTATGGGAAGCGGGGTTAAAAGTGAGGTTCTTCGCCAGCTATCTATCTCACAATCAGGATAAAGGGCCAAGGTTGTTACGCTCTAACTAACTAACTAGTTAGTTACATCAGACCATGTGATAGTTAAATTTGGCGGATTTTAGACCATTATGCCTTCCCGGTTTACCTAGCAAGCTCAACATAAGGGATAGTTGACAAAGCATAAGCTCAGTCAAATGTTTCACTTTTTAAACTACAATACTACTTAATTAGAAATAGATAACCAGTTATATCCCTAGTTTCAGTACTTGCAGTCAGAGCTTCGGTTTGCATTCAATTTATAAACCTTTGAAATGTATTGTGGCTGTTTTTCATACATCATCATTATCCCTTCAATTCATATCTGATTCCATTTAGAAATCAGCTTATAAAGAGCTTCAACATCTGGTCTTGTAGCTTTAATTTATAGCATTGTGTAGATAGATTTATTGTTCATCAAGCTCTTCTGCTTTGTAGATTGAATAAATTACTGGTTCTTTGTACAGCATGTGCAAGCTGCTTGAATAGCTTCATTATAGTCCGTCCAGCTTTTGATTGATTAGGCAGAGTGGTCTAAATCTTTGTTTCTTTCACCAGCTTGTTTAACATAGGCAGTTAATTTTGACTCAACTACTCTTCCCACGAAACAGAATGAGGATGGTAAAGATTTTATCAGCCTGTATTGCAATGGGGCTTCCCGGAAATAACTGACGGCTCATAATGGAAGATCTAATGTTACATGCCCATCTGCAAAACAAGCTTTCAGAATCTTGATGGAAGTAATTGGCGACGCCTTGAACTATGCAACCCCTCATAGAATGCTCCCCGCAGTAAAAGAAAACATATGCCCTGTGCGCCTGCTAGTGAGGTGGACCTTGCAAATGATCAACCAGCTTTTAAACTCCCCTTTCAAATAACCTCACTGGCCCCGAATGTACCTCGATTTTCCGAACAACGAAGAGACAAGAAGAAGCAGGAAGAAGGCTTGTCGATGGAAATCTGCCGGAATTGTAGGATAATTGTTCGATTTACGGGCATTCCTCCGCTTTAAGTTCTTCGATGAGTTTCTTCAGAGCTGCAGGCTCCATTCCAAGGACTTCGAGGAGACTCTTCAGAGACCGTAACTCGTAGCTGCACAGCACATCCATGCAGTCTTCGCAGATGCGAAGAAAGCAGAAGGAACATCTCCACATCTGTGGAATGCCCTCCCTCTTGCAAGTCATACACGGGAGCGAGTGATGGGTATTGCGGCTTGTGACAAAGGTAGCATGGTAGGTAAAGCACAAGAAGTGAATCCGCGTAATTGGTGCGGCAACAGGACAGCTGGAGACAATTTGGGTGCTCGCTTCGGATGAAGCCATGCTCTCGCTTCTGGGGATCTCGAGATCGTCCTCGGCTAGTTTACAATGTAAGCAACTCATGGTGGTCAGGGGATGGAAGCTGGGCATGAGACGCACTGGTGTGAGGCGACATCTTTTGTCTTGGTCCGGACTCAGACCTTTCCTCGAGCTTCTTGAAGGGAGCAGGGCGTGCGGGCGTGATAGAGTCTGCCGAGCTTTCTGTCTCTTTCTGCTCCTGGATGCCGGGAAGAGATGCCTTGAACGCGTTCGGTTTGCCCTTCTTTTGGGAGCGTCGCTTCTTGCGGGTTGAGATGGAGTTGGAAAGCCTGGAGGGAATCCCAGTGAAAAACATCTTAGGAAGGAACACAACAGATGCACGTGGTCTAGGGGTTTTCACGCTAGTAATATAGGAGAAAGAGTACTGGTAAGTAGGTATTGAGAAAAAAGACAATACCGCACGCTAAAAAGGGTGTGTGTTTTCCTGATTTGGAAATGAAAGAAAGGTGGACACTGGTGAGAACCCAGGGGAAGCTTGTGATTCCTCACTGTGATTTTTTTGTATGTTCAAACCTTTTGGCTGATACTGGAATCAAGTGAGACCATTTGCCTGAGTGGAACATACGAGCCAAACACACAAGAAGAGGAACAGACTTTATCACACACACACACACACAGAGGTCATAAGTCTTAACAGCTACCTGGTAACTTAGGGCAAGGGAGATATCCGTCAGTGGCTCTGCTACTGCCCCCACCCACCTCAACCCTGAAGCCTAGGGGACATTGTTTGAGATGTTTGTGAAAATAGGCTTATATGCTACAGATCACAATGGCATTGGTATTCAAAAAAGACAAAAATAACTTGGGGCTGTTGAGCAACCAACATCCCCTATAAGCAAATTCATTGCAGCAGGCAATGATTGGAATAGACCATTCATCTTTTACTGTGTAAAAAAGGGAACACAGATATCAGCAGCACATGGTCTCTTGATTTAGATTGAATATAAACTCCAAAAATGGCCCATCAGTATGATCATGGTAGCAGGAGTTGCATCTGCAGGCCATGCCGCCATGGTGGGATCTATCACAATGGCCAGACATAAACCAAAAAGAAAGCAAAAAAGGAAAAGAGAAAAATGGGACCAAGCGAAAAGGTCTACCAGGAAAGTAAAAGTGCGAAACAACGACATAAGTACATCATGGACATTGGGATCGCGATATGGTTGATGGAGTGTAGTTGCAAATGGCTTTTGAACTTCTTTGCTTGGCGCTGGTCGTCAACTTTGTCAGAGCCAATCAAATTCTCCATTCCGCCTTACGAGAAATGTCCTGAGAAAAGGCTTTGTAACTATTCAACCTCATCATGTTGCTGTTGACCAGATAAATAATATGCGCAATTTGCTCCATGAGCGATAACCACATCTGCATTTGATTAATTGCTGATCACCAATCTACTGGAAAAGCTCCAGAGAACATGTCAGGGGACTCGCAGCTCCCGGAACCCCCTCCAGACTTTGCAGCACAACTTGCGCCTTATATCAAATCTCGAGATGAAACCCTCAAAATTCGGCGTGCATTAACCCTTTATTTGCAAACCCAAGTCATCTTCCCGAATGATGTTCTCAAATCACATGTGTCGCTATGTGCTCCACATGATGCTGTGGGCATCAAGCAAATACCGCTTGAGTTCGGCAATGGACTTCGTGCCCAATACCTGATGGCCCTACAAGCCAACATTACTGCAAGAAAAGATTACAGCGGGCTGCTAGAAGAGGTTGGGGCCCTCACCGAACAAATGAACCGTTGCAACGAGGAAGAGTCACTGGTGTTGAAAACTCGAAGTTTCCAGACATATTTATCTCTCCTCCGAAGCCGCCAGAAGCGGAGCAAAATCCAGATATGTCAGCATTACCTAGATAAGTTGAATACGATGGAGGCTGCGAGACCAGAATTTTTTGATGTGAGTCGGGAGGTGGAGGCCATCTGTTTATCCTCCCAGCAACTCACTACACACCAACTTTATGAGGCTGGATATCCCGTGACTAGTGGTAATCATCCTGATTCTTTACTACAAGAGCTAGAGAGAGCCGTGCTGGTGTCCAAAAACCAGGCGGACAATGGAAAGAAGCACCTTTCAACAATAAACGCCAAGGTTCAATCAGACCAGGTAGCGAAAGGAAAAATGCATCCTCGAGTCAGGTTAAAGGCCCTTGTACGAATTCGTGATGAACTGATCCAATGGGTTGAACATACCCTCGCTGCGTCTGGGATGGAAGATGCCAACATCGTTGATGAGGGACAAAAGTACAAATGCCCCAACGAAGGTGACGCTCAACTATCGTTGGAACGATTGAAAACCGAGATTGAACGGGAATATACTGCTTACATATCCTCGCGTCGAAAATTGCTTGATGCCGCTTCCGCTACTTTGAACTTACCGATGACATCTCCGTCTCAGACTTTACGCACCCAATCCCAGCACCAAGAGCTGGAACAATCCTTTACAGATTACGCAGCTGTATTCCCATACGTACACGAAAACCTAGTCTCGCGTTCGAAGGCTCAGAAGGCAACAACCATTCACAAGTCATTTCTCTCTGCGCTGGTGTCCAAAGAGAGGTTGGCTGCTGGGAATGTGTTTGAACGTTTGCAGAATGAAAGCCATTTGCTCCCGGAGTACTTCATCCCGGCGAGACAACGCCGTCCCAAACAACCCGTTCCTACAATAAACTCTCCGTCCGAACTTGGCAATTCGCTTACAACGCAGGATAACGAATGGGAACTCGTTCGCCATGCGGAAGCGTGGGCTTTCGCTTCCGGAGCAGCCCATGCTGCAGCAAAAGACCATATTGATCGACATCTGGCACTCGGGACAGAAAAGGCCAAGAACGCTGAGGACACGTTGAGAGATATCTACGATACTATGAATCAGGACTGTGGCGATACAGTCTGCCACCACGATGCAGCGAAACGATACGACAAAGACATTTGGACGACAGGTTTAGGATCCCAGAGCAACAAGAAAGTCACGGGTCGGCTGGAAAAGCGGTCCCAGGGTCCATGGTCTCGGCTGAACGGGGAAATCGGTGTCGCCAAAAGTTGATTGAGAGAACTTGGAGTAGTTGTTGCTTTGTTTCTGAGGTATTTCTGAATACCTGAGTGCGCAATAGGATATGAGATGTTATAAGAGAGAAGCGTACGTATACCCTTTCCCGTAGATATATACGGCATACCGATTCAATAACATTTATGAGCTATGTACTCCCAAGAACAGATAAAGATAATAATAATAACGATAATGATGATAATAAAATAATACTGGGAATGCTGTTTTATATATCCAGCTTTGTGTGAGTCACAGAACAAACTATAGGCGCTAAAAACCAAAGGCCCCAAAAGTTTGGTTCAACCCCCAAGGCACATGAGAAAAAAAAAATTGTTGAGAACCAAACCAGAATGAGAGAGAGAACACTCGACATCCACATCATCAATTGAAAAGGACAGCTGGTCGTCAACTCGATTTTTCTCCTTCAACCAAACGTATCCCGAGCCCTCCCACCCGTCACCTGAATTTTTCGTTCCTTTTGCGCTTGGTGCGGCGGCCAATGGCTCTCTCAGCCCGGTGTGGGCAACGGGCGGTCTCGCACCTTTTCCGTCAACGATGCCTTTCCTCGATTCAATGCTCTGCCCCTTTGTCCCTTAGAGCTTTTTCAACACAGAACTCTGCGAAAACACTATTCAACCGATCCCAATTGCAGACCTTCACGTCATGGCGATCTGCCCGGTCGTTCTCTCGTTCGGTTCGCAACCTGGCGGCTCCTCAGACGGCGACTCCCAGCGCGAAGTCGTACTCTGCCAGGAGTGGAATGCAGGGCGCCGACCTTGTAGATGTTAAGAAAGTGCTTGTCATTGGAAGCGGCGGACTGAGCATTGGTCAAGCGGGAGAATTCGATTATTCAGGTAAGCTCTGACTGGGATCATGTCCCTTGAATAGCCGCGATCCACGTCGCATTCGGAGCTCCTCCTGGGCGGGTCCCAAACACCCAAGATCCTGCTATGACTATGTAAATCATTTTTATGTAAAACTGCTAAATATGTTTTTGTGGTTCGTTCTATGCAGGTTCGCAAGCCCTCAAAGCATTGAAAGAAGCGGGCGTCAAATCCGTTTTGATCAACCCTAATATTGCTACGATTCAAACCGACCACAAACTTGCCGATGAAGTCTATTACCTCCCCGTTACGCCTGAATATGTCACACATGTTATTGAGAAAGAGAAGCCAGATGGAATATTCCTCAGCTTCGGCGGCCAGACCGCTCTCAATCTTGGTGTGCAGATGAACCGACTGGGTATCTTCGAGAAATATGGCGTCAAAGTCCTTGGAACCAGTGTCAGAACCCTCGAAACCAGTGAGGACAGAGACTTGTTCTCTAAAGCTCTTAATGAAATCGAAATTCCAATCGCAGAGTCCATCGCCGTCAACACCGTTGATGAGGCCGTGGAAGCTGCTGATAAAATTGGATATCCCATCATTGTTCGATCGGCGTATGCTCTGGGAGGCCTTGGATCCGGTTTCGCTTCTAATGCTGAGGAATTGAAAAATTTATCATCCCGATCGTTGACTTTGGCCCCGCAGATTCTTGTCGAGAAATCGCTCAAGGGTTGGAAAGAAGTCGAATACGAGGTTGTTCGTGATGCAGCCAACAACTGCATTACTGTTTGCAACATGGAGAACTTCGATCCTCTCGGTATCCATACCGGTGATAGTATCGTTGTTGCGCCCAGTCAAACTCTTTCTGACGAGGAGTACCACATGCTTCGAACTGCCGCTATCAAGATCGTTCGTCATCTTGGAGTTGTGGGAGAATGCAATGTCCAATATGCCCTTCAGCCCGATGGCCTTGACTACAGAGTCATTGAAGTTAACGCCCGTCTTTCTCGCTCATCCGCTTTGGCATCAAAAGCCACGGGTTATCCGTTAGCTTATACTGCTGCAAAGATTGGTTTGGGTCACACCTTGCCAGACCTTCCGAATGCCGTTACAAAGACCACCACTGCCAATTTCGAGCCCAGCTTGGATTATATCGTCACTAAGATTCCGCGATGGGATTTGAGCAAATTCCAACATGTTAAGCGGGACATTGGTAGTTCCATGAAATCTGTCGGAGAGGTCATGGCCATTGGTCGTACCTTTGAAGAATCCTTCCAGAAAGCGATCCGTCAAGTTGACCCTAGATTTGTTGGCTTCCAGGGTGACAAGTTCGAGAACCTTGACGAAGTTCTCAAGAACCCTACAGATCGCCGATGGCTTGCGGTTGGACAAGCGATGCTTCATGAGAATTACTCAGTTGATAAAGTTCATGAACTAACAAAGATTGATAAATGGTTCTTGTATAAATTGCAAAACATCGCAGACATGTATCACGCCCTCAAGGAGCTGGGCAGCCTCTTTGGAGTTAAAAAAGAAACGATGCTCAAGGCAAAGAAAATGGGTTTCTCCGACAAGCAGATTGCCTTGTGCGTTGGTTCGACCGAAGAAGAGGTCCGAACTCGTCGGAAGAGTTATGGTATACATCCCTGGGTCAAGAAAATCGACACTCTGGCCGCCGAATTTCCTGCCGATACCAACTATCTTTATACTACTTATAATGCTACATCTCATGATGTCACGTTCGATGACCACGGTACGATCATCCTTGGGAGTGGTGTCTACAGAATTGGCAGCTCTGTCGAGTTTGATTGGTGTGCCGTCAACGCGACCCTCTCACTCAGAAGTATGGGCAAAAAGACCGTTATGATCAACTATAACCCTGAGACATACTCCACCGACTTTGATACTGCAGACAAGCTTTATTTTGAAGAATTGAGCTACGAACGGGTGATGGATATTTATGAACTTGAACACGCCAGTGGCGTAGTTGTGTCGGTCGGAGGACAGCTCCCTCAGAATATTGCTCTTAAACTCCAAGAGGCTGGCGGTGCTCACGTTCTGGGTACCGATCCTAAGGACATCGATAGGGCCGAAGATCGCCACAAGTTCTCTCAGACTTTAGATAGCATTGGTGTCGATCAGCCGGCATGGAAAGAGCTGACTTCCGTTGCTGAGGCCGAGGCTTTTGCAGACTCCGTTGGATATCCAGTCCTTGTTCGACCAAGCTACGTTCTCTCTGGCGCTGCTATGAGCGTTATCACCAGCCACAACGAACTTCATGACAAGCTTATCTCCGCCAGTGATGTCTCTCCTGACCATCCTGTCGTCATTACCAAATTCATTGAAGGAGCCGAAGAAATTGATGTTGACGCTGTCGCTTCCGGAGGCAAGTTGCTCCTTCATGCCGTTAGCGAACACGTTGAGGCAGCAGGTGTCCACTCTGGCGACGCCACCCTTGTACTTCCTCCCGTCAATCTGGACGAGTCTATCATGGCTCGAGTAAAGGAAATCGCCGAGAAAGTTGCCAAGGCTTTCAACATCACTGGACCTTTCAACATGCAAATCATCAAGGCTGATGCTTTTGAGGGTGGTGAGCCACAGCTGAAGGTCATCGAATGCAATCTCCGCGCCTCGCGATCATTCCCGTTCGTTAGCAAGGTGCTTGGCACGAACTTCATTGATGTCGCGACCAAAGCACTTGTTGGCCGAGATGTACCAGTAGCCAGTGATCTAATGGCTGTAAAACGTGATTATCTCGCCACCAAGGTCCCTCAATTCAGTTGGACCCGTCTTGCTGGTGCCGATCCCTACCTTGGCGTCGAGATGGCAAGCACTGGTGAAATTGCCTGCTTTGGCAAGGATTTAGTTGAAGCGTACTGGGCATCTCTTCAATCCACGATGAACTTTCGCATGCCTGAACCGGGAGAGGGCCTGCTCTTCGGCGGTGACATTGATGTTCTGACGGAACTCCCTCGCATCGTGGATTTTGTCCAACCGCTCGGATACAAGTTGTACGCCGCCAGCCCAAGTGTCAAGGAGTACCTTGAGAAAGCAACCAAGTCTGAGGTTGATATTCAGGTTATCGAATTCCCAAAAGAAGATAAGAGAGCATTGAGAGAGGTATTCCAGAAATACGATATCAGAGGTGTCTTTAATTTGGCGAAGGAAAGAGGGAAGACTCTCTTAGATGAAGACTACGTTATGAGACGAAATGCTGTTGACTTTGGGGTGCCACTATTCATGGAGCCAAAGGTATGTCTAATTCCTTTTCAGGACCCCATGTGGTTTTATTTTTGTTACTGACTCGGGTACCAGACCGCCCTTCTCTTCGCGCAGTGCATGAACGAAAAGCTTCCTCGCCAGGAAGGGATCCCATCCGAAGTTCGCAGCTGGTCGAATTTCGTTGGCACGAAGAGTTTATAAAATCATTCGATTGTCATTCGGATAGCTTCCTTCCAATTCTTTATTTTTACTGGGGTTTGTTTCAATATTTGTCGAATTTCGGTAGAGCTATGGCGTCGAGAACTAAAAATACCTAGCTTTGGTTTTATATCCTCAAAATCCCGGCAAAGCAGTTTCCATTACTTTGTATGTTTCTTTTCCCCTTCGAACCATGCAGATTGAACTTGTTGGGTGCTGTACTCTCGACTTTTTTATCCATTTGCGTACCATTTTCCAAAGGGATTTTAAATTTTTTTTTTTTTGGGATTCAAGGGCCCAGTCGCCAATGACTTCGGGATTTGAAAAGAGATAGACAAAAACGATAGTCTCCATCACCTTTAGTAATTTTTCTAAATCATTGAATTCCCATCGGAGGATCAGTCTCACTTGTCTGGCACTTTCATTGCTTAAGCTAAACTGCAAGGGCTTATGAAGTTATGACAGAGCCAGTTTCAACTTGAGTGAGTATATATGCAACACTCCATATACTTCTTGCTCAAGGAGTATGTATGTACATACCTCTTATGGCGATTCACCCATCAGTAGTAGATGGTTGGTGCAGCTTTTCAACCAGGCCCGCTGTTAAGTTTTCGGAACGGATTAACTGGTTAGTTATTCTCCAGCAAATCGACTTTTTCTAGGGCTTGATGTCCCAGCCCTAATTAGTATACTTTCACGCCCACTCCCTCTGATAGGGGGGTACCTACGTCAAAGGCAAACATTTTGTTATCCGATTCGCATTGCATTTAAATACTTTCTTTAAGGACTGATACCCCCCTTTTTGTCTTTTTGGTTGTTCCTACATATCCTGTAGTTACACTTCTGGCTCTTGCATCTCGATCGATGCAACTTTAGATCCGTTCGTTTATCGTCATAAGTCACGATATGAGGTCAACAGAGACGGGAATACTACGGGCCGTGTCAGGTGAAACACCTCATGCGGGCACCGGCTTATTTGCGACTACAAAGATTCCGGCTGGGAAGCCTATCGTTGAGCTAGACGCTTGGGTATCCGTCTTGGATACGGTCCGGTTGGAGGATACATGTTCGAACTGCTTTGGTGTAAAAACACGTCGAGAGCGAGAGATCGATGGCGTTCCTGAAGTGGGCTTGAAACTATGCACCGGATGTAGGACGGTGAAATATTGCAGCAAGGTATGGGACACGCTGTTAAACATGCAAGAAAAAGTTCATCGCTGCCGTCGATTTTAGATATCCTCGGCTTGATGAGAGGTCTGCTGGCCTCTGTATTCAGGGATAATATGCTGACTGCATGGTAGTCCTGTCAAGCGGAGAATTGGGCAGCGGCCCATAAGCACGAATGCAAAATATTTAAGCAGTTGCATCCCAATGTACTACCAACGTCCTCAAGGGCGGTGCTCAGGATTATTTCATTCAAAAAGCATCCGAAAAAGGATCAAAGGGGCAGAATGCGGCAGTTTGATTCTTTGAAAAGCCATCTAACCGATGCAATGCGAACAAAGCCGGACCATTTTGGGAAGCTAGTGTTGTCCGCCAGGGCAGTACATGAATATTCAAACACAGATATGAGTGTGCAAGAAATTGTTGAATACTTCAGCAAAGTACGTTTCCTCAAAGTCTTCTTTTACCATGAGCTGATCAATATTGAAGCTTGATATCAATGCTTTTACTTTAACATCGCCGTTTTATGACCAGCTTGGAATTGCCGTTGAACCCTTAACAGCTCTGTGTAACCACAGTTGCGCACCTAATGCCTCTACTGGCTTTGATCAAGGCAAGGTCTGGCTCATTGCTCTACGGGATATCGACAAAGGGGAGCAGATATATGTTTCTTACATCGAGCCTACTGAGCCATATCCACATCGCCAAGCCGAATTAACTCATAGATACTATTTTGAATGTGAATGTCCTAAATGCGATGGAGAAAAGGAAGCGCGTGACAATAGATTTCTGAAAGATGTCACAGAGCTCGACCTGAAGCTCCTCAAGAACGCGCAAAAAGAAGCATTGACGCTGTGGGAGTATGCAAAGTCCACAAAGTCCCCAATGGCTTCAGCCCATAATATCAGGCGTGCAATGAGCGTATTGCGAAAGACGTCTGTATGGCCGTTTGCACTTCAGCCCTACATAAAGCTGCGCAGCGACCTCATTGGATCGCTGATGGACGCACAACAATTCCAGTGCGCATTTGTCCACTGTGCGATACAACACCTTCGCGTTGATCCCATCGTTTATCCCGGTAAATGGGATCCGATTTCTAGCATGCACAAGTGGGTGTTTGCCAGCCTAATGAGGTATCTCACTCAAGCAGGTGAACTGGGCGTTGCTGAAGGTATCGACCTATCAAAATACGAGCTTAATTTGTTCCTGCTGATGTATTCCATCCTGATCGATATCGAGGCGACCGCTTCGAATGAGTTGCCTTCAGTGGAAGATATCTACAGAGGCGCTCTTGTGCAGTTCTCAGCTGCGGGATGGATTCCGGAAATGATGAAGCCTGAGATTGATGCACAATGGGCTAAGGTGGAGAGGCTTGTGAGTGAAGCTCTGCAGATAGATGAAGCTTCTGTTTAAAGAATCCTATAATGGCATTTGTGAAGATCAATTGCTCGGCTCTCGGCAGCCATCACTGTCTGCTGCAGTTGCTTGATGTGAATATGGGAAGATGCCTATATCTTCTACTCACATTATAAATACACTTGTTGTCCATGCCCCAGAAAGTGATATAGGCACCCCCCGAGCTGAAAAAGATATAATTGCAATCTCCACTCATCACGGATCTTAGCGGTGAAGACTTTTTCCTGCAGATGACAGGTTCAGAGATTTTTTTTTATTTCCCAAAAAGCACCTGCCGCTGGCAACACTCTGTTTCCCCTCTCGTCTCAGTTCAAGTGGGCATATTTCTATAAAGGAACATCTCACTCTCTTCCGTTTGAGACTGCACTTCTGTTCTCTGCAGAGTTCTATCATCTTTCACTTCTGTATCTCTGCAGGCCTTCAAACCTATAATTTCACGGCCTCTAACCAGCCCTTCGCTCTCCTTCCGCCTAAGCCTTGAAAATACTTCAAAAATCACCCCTCCTCATCCTTACTGTTCACGCTGCTGCAAATCACTTCCAACAACAGCACTTACTAGTGCCCTTTTATTCCCCCCTCAGGACTGAAAGTAAGTATTGTTTGCCTCCCGTCCCTTTGAAGTCTAGCCACTCCCTCCTTAAAGTTCTCTAGCCCTGACTGACCGTTTATGACTGCAGTTGGGCATTGTCATGGACGAGACACGATCTGGACGGGCCTCTTCGGAATCCCATTATTCGGGAGCCCTTCCCCAATACATCTCGCGCGAGGACCCTGCGTTCCTGCTTATACTCACGCTAGCTTCTCATCCGGAGCTTCGGCTCAATTACGAGGCCATGTCGAGAGCAAGCTTGTCAGCACCAGATCCGCGCCTGTGGGCCACAGCGGAAAACCTT
The DNA here is from genome assembly GCA_001430945.1 of Amauroascus niger. Classification (NCBI taxonomy): domain Eukaryota; kingdom Fungi; phylum Ascomycota; class Eurotiomycetes; order Onygenales; family Onygenaceae; genus Amauroascus; species Amauroascus niger. The sequence continues at coordinate 15,294 of LJPK01001280.1, forward strand.
CGCCGCTACTTTGGGCCCCTGGAGCAGCTGGGTGAAATACTGCGCGAGCTTCCGTCGAGGATCGACAGAACATACTTTGACTCATCCGAGTTAATCAATCTCTTAGTTTCTGGGTTGAACTCCGCGGGTGAACCTGAGGCCGATGAAGGATATGATGGCGACCTCGACGAGCAAACGGGGTCGAGAGCCCTGCAGGCACTCAGCATGGCATGGGACAGCTATATTGCTTTGTACAATGATGACGGCTATAGTGTAACTGCAAATGCATCCAACTCGCCCCGGGCGAGGTCCCAACGAAGAGGATCTGAATATAACGCGCTCCCGGAAGATGATGACACACAGTCGCTATCTTCAGAAACGTCTTTGGTGGACATGCCCCATGCGGATAATGCCGACTTCGGGATTGAAGCTGGCCATGGCGTGTGGCTGGACCAATGTCTAAACGTGCACGAAAGATTTGCGGCGCAGGAAAGACGAAGAGCTGCCCGAGCTGCCCGAGCTGCACAGACTGCACAGGCAACCCTACGGCCACAAGCTGACAACTCTCCCGCAAACGATTCATCTTAGCAATTTGGACTCAGGGGGAAAAAAAATGGGATGTCAACGGGCTGAATCTTAGCATCTATATTTCACTTCCGGCTATCCTTGTTAAATCGAACGTACGGCAAAGCTCGAAAAAGTTACCTAATGCTATCTCGACTTTCACTACTACAGAGTAATCGACATCGAAATGCAAAACTTCAGGTGCATTAGATTGATCTACTGGCGAGGATTCTGGATTCATTGTGAGAAATGGAGCCTGAGCTACTGAAAGGAAGGCTATATCATGAACAGGCATTTCTAAGGTGGATAGCAGAGACATGCAACATTATATTGATATCGTGCCAGTCTGAAATTGCGTACTATGAGATGCACATGTTCTTTGGTTTTAATTTTAAGCTGGTCTGTTAACCTCAATTGTCCATTGATCTAGGCATCTCCTGGTAGAAAAAAGACATTATTCATGCAGCATTGAAAGTCCAGAGGATCAATTTGGTTTGCTAGGATATAAAACCATCAATATACTAGCTAGAAAATAGGCACCTTAGAAAAACAACGTTGCCTCGTATGCCGCTGCTTTCTAAGAAACCCAGATTTTCCCCTTTGTATGCCATAAAGGAGTATTTTACCAATTAAGCAAAACACCCTGCCTTTAAAGAGCCAGCCAGAAACATAACACGACATACAACTTCTTCATTTGAGGGGAATGAAACGGGAGGAGTGGGTAGCACCGATACCGGGTCTACCGTGCTTGACGGGTTTGCTACCAGAAAGTCAGTAACTGAAGACCGAGAAAAAGTCTCTGAACTGGAAGGGAATCACGTACTATGAGATGGAGAACTCTCCCAGATAATGTCCAACCATTTCAGGTTTGATTTCAACCTGGTTGAATTCCTTGCCGGAGTAGATACCGACGACGCTGCCGATCATCTCGGGGACAACGATCATGTCACGAAGATGCGTCTTGACGAGGTCGGGCTTCTCGTTGGGCTTGGCCTCTTGCTTGGCCTTTCGGAGCTTCTTGATCAAACCCATCGGCTTGCGCTTAAGACCGCGGTTGAACCGACGGCGGGCACGAGCGTGAACGACATCGCGGAGTTGTTCGGAAGAGAGATCGAGGAGTCTACGATAAAAATGGACATCATCAGAATTTTTTGGTCACCCCGTGAAATGTGAGGTCGGGTATAAATAGGATCGCAAACGCCAGATCAAACATACTGCTCGAGGTCGATTCCACGGTAGGAAAACTTTCTGAATGTTCTTCTCTTCTTCAACTCTGTGGGAAAAGATCCAGTCAGCGCCCGTATATTTCCAGTTCCATTGTGCCATTCTCGGACGTGGGATGCGGCCAGAACACAGTCCCCTCCGATCCACCTCTTTTGTCGTCGATCATAGCTAGCACTCGAGATCCCTCTTCCAGAATCACCGCGACACGAAAAACTCCTCGTAGAAAACACATTCGAGTAACGTACCGGCAGCCTCCTCCGCATTCTAAGTGAAAAAAAGACAGGTTAGTATTTCAATGTTCAGGCGTGTCTCCGGGGTCCCAAGCTGCATGTGCAATACTCACGTATTCAGTGTCAGCCATGATTGCGGATTAGTCTCTCAAAAAGCAACGAGGCTTGTCGTTCAGAAAGACGGGCGATGAAGGATTTGTCGTTTGGGCTGATGATTGACCGTTCCACTCGCCTTCAAAGCCAGGTTTGGGGAAAAGGGTGGGAGGAGGTCTGAAGGGGGCTCGGCTAAGCGACCGCACTACTGACTCAGCAAGCCCTAGCTCCGTCCCAATCAGGAAACCAAGCCCTATCGAACTTTATTCCGCGATGACCTTTCAATGACTCGTGGATAGGAATCATCGGATCTCACAGAAACATTGAGCTGCAACAGACAGAATTTACTGCTAGGAAAAGGCGAGGTATTGTATTTTATTACGAAACTTAACCTATCGCAAATTCGCGCTTGCTAGAATAACTTTAGTTTGTGGTTCTGTACTGTGTAGAGTGCATTTCAACACAATGAGGATATAGTTTATGCCCTGATTCTGCTACGAAAGTGAATTGCTGGTAGTTGTTTCTGCGTATCTGGTAGTTGTGAACCGCTTCCTTGCGAAGCGAACCATATGGTTGTCTACGAAGAACCCGGCACCGTGTGCAACTGAGCGAAGTGCTCTTCTCCATTTCTTTTGGAAAATCGTAGAAAGTCGGCAACTTTGACTAGAGCCGAGAGCAGACTGGGAGGAAAATTGCCAGGGATCTGGACCTTGATTCTCTTAGGAAATCTCAAAAAACCCTAAGTGTACATCGTATCGCACATTAAAAGATCAAGACTGGAAACCTTTTTCATCGCATGACCGTAATTTCGCCATCCCATCGATGCTAGAAAAAAGGGTCTCCAGGTTCCGTATGCCATCGTCATCAACATAAGAAGGAAGTGCTTTTTCGTCGATACACAATCGATTATCAAGGCATCTCCGCACGAGCGACCGTTCCCAACCACTGTTTTTGAATTGATTTCGTCAGCGATCAGCCGTTTAGTCGAAGAGACCGAAGCCCATGTCCTCATCGGACTCCTCCTCCTCCTCCTTCTTCTCCTCTTCCTTGGGAGCTGCGGCAGCGCCGCCAGCACCGCCAGCGCCACCAGCAGAAGGAGCGGCAGCGCCAGCACCAGCACCACCGGAGGGCACAGATGCGAGTTTGGTGGAGCCCTCAGCGATCAACTATAGTAAAAGAAACAAGCCAGTCCAGTCAGTATACCGCGGGTTCAGTCTGCCTTTGACTGCAGTTCAAATGGGGATTAACACTGACCTCCTGAAGATTCTTACCCTCAAGCTCGGAGAGGAGCTTCTGCAAGCGGTCCTCATCGGCATCGATACCGACGGACGAAAGCACGGTCTTGATGTCCTCGGCGGAGGGAGAGGTGTTGCCTCCGAGGCCGAGCAAGAGGTAGGCAGCGAGATGCTTCATTTTTGCGTAGGCTATAAACGCGAGTCAGCTTCAACGTCCGTATTTCCGTTCTAAAAGCCAGAGACGTCAACGCACATAGAAATTAGAAATAATAAGCGAACAGGAGAATCAATCGATTTAACCGCGAGTTGGGCGGAGACTGAGACGTCAAGTTCGAAAAGTCGGAGATAGCTGGACGTTTTCAAAAAGGGGAGAGAAGATGCAAGAGAAGAAAGAAGATAATGAAGTAATTATTTTCCACACACACACAAAAAAAAAGGGCGTCGGTTGGAGTGGCTGACGGTGCGAGGGGCAGCCCAGCCACAGGCCGTAAGCGAAAGGTGTGCTGTGGCTCGTTTAGCGCATTAATTACGTAAGCGGGGCTGCCCCCTTAAAGCGGCGGGACCAGCCCCAAAAGGATATAAAAGAGCCGCCCTCTCCCACCTTTTTTTCCTCACTTTTAAGCCAACTTCCCTCTCTCTCTTCTTTCTCTTTCCTCTCTCCCTGTCTTCTCTTCTTAATCTAAATCTCAGGCTTTTTTTGTCTACGTGGCGCTTTTCCTCGACTCCTCATGTCGCATGGCTTGAGATTCTGATCGCTGGACCTCTTTGAGTTGCCCAGTGGCTTTCAGTTATCAATGTCAAGTCGTTATGACCTGGCTAAGAATTAAGGAAATCATGATTTATGTGCAGATACACCCCCCATCTCTGGCGAGCGGTTTACCTCAATCCCACTTGCGCTTCGACGCCGTTAGACCTTGAATCACTATGAGTGTAAGCTTGTTTTTCAATATCCCCTTGAATACACTCTTACAACTGAAGCTGATATCCTTCCAGTATCTTAATTCAGTCCTCACCTCCATCGGGACCGGGGAGCCATCATCAATCACTCCACCCCCGGCCCACAGACGACCGACAGCAAGTCCCGTGCCTTCCGTTGCCAACAGAGCACCCACCTCCCGCATTAACGGCTTTGGGTTGGGCCAGAAACGGAAAGCCGAATATGATCCATCCCACCCTGTTGACAAGATTGCTAAGATCCCACAATCGTCAACCACCCAACCCGCAGGTCTGCGGAGCCGGCCTTCTACCCCTCAAACATCTATCAGGCGTTCTTCTACGCCAAAGCCGACCGCATCTTCAACCCCGAAACCTACTCCGCCAGTCCAGAAGCCTGTGAACGCCGCACCTTCCAAAGCCCCACCAAAAGGCTCATTTGCCGATATCATGGCGCAAGCCAAGGCCCTTCAGCAGCAAAAACCACTCAACGTTGGTTTAATAAAGCACCAAACGGTGGCGAAAGAGCGATTGAGTAAACCAAAACGGGAACGCTTGCTGAAAGAGGCGAAGCAGCGAGAACTAGAAGCAAGCAGAGGCAGAAAGACAACCGTTCCAAGCGCCTCCGCCAGCGTGGCCAGCAGGTTCAAGGATGAGAAGTCGATCCTTCGCAAAACTAGTGCTGAGCTAGGATACAAAGGAACTTCACGCCCAATAAGTGCCCCAGCTTACTCTGGAACTGCGGGACTTGCACCACGGCGCAGAGCAAATGTAGGCGCACAGAGAGGGAGTCAAATGAACCAGCCCCGTCGCCGCGTAAGGGATGAGTACCTTGGTACAGACGAGGAGGACGAAGGTGATTATCAAGGCGCGGATGACTACTACGATGACTACTCGGACGCCTCATCCGACATGGAGGCCGGTGTGGTGGACGTGGAAGAAGAAGAACGAGCAGCCCTTCGTCTAGCCCAAGTGGAAGACGAACGAGAGCTGAAGGCAGAAATGGAAGCGAAGAAAGCGAAGCTGGAACGAAAGAAGAGGCTTATTGCGCTTTCCAAATCGAAGCGCTAAACAGAGAGCAAGTCTCCTTCTCTTGAACATGTGATATATTCACTCTTGCCTCGTCTCTTAGCTATGACAGGCACTGGTTTACGTTGGCGAAATGGTCAGATGCCGTACTTGCGTGGCAGGGTGCGTTGCTCATCTTGATTGAGGATTATTCAAGGCGTCGAGCAATAGCGGCACGCACTTAATAGATACAGTGGGTTGGACTTAGATATTCAACGTGGGCTGGTTTGTTGTTTTTGTTTGACTTGTCGATATTGCATAGCGTGGGAATTCCCTTGACTGCTTAATTCTTATTGTTGCATAGCGAGATGGATTCACCAGCGTCGAATGTGCTAGTTTCACAACTCCACATCGTATATGAGACCTGAGAGATCCGTTCTATTTCTCCTGTGTATTGGGTGTTGTGCCACTGTAGCGACACGGAGAGTAGGATAGACCCCCTTTCCCCCCCCGATCGAGTCTCAAGCCTGCTTTGCTGTTTTAGCTGGTGACATCATCCTCCCCAGTGAAAGACCTCCATCCATTCAACCTCCGCATTCAAAACCCTCACAACACCCATCACTCCCCTCTCACCTGCCCTATTGATAGGAAATCAATGAATCAACAATCATCGGGACAAATCAACAAAGAAAAAGAGTCATCACAATTCCACTTCCATGCCTGATTCCTCTTCCACACCCAGCATGTCAGCCTCCACACGACGCCTCCTCGACAAAGTCAGGAGGCTGGTCCCTCCAATGCTGGAGAAATTCCACAAAGGTACGGGCATACCAATGGATTCTTTTCGCTTGAGGCCCTTTTTTTTTTTTTTTTTTCTTTTTGTTGTCCCCACCACGGATTTGGGGCTTCTTGAGCTGTGTGAAATGAAACCACGAAACTGAGATCCGAGCAGGGCAACTTGGCCGTGTGGCCGTTATTGGGGGAAGTATAGAGTACGTACTTCCGAACTTTCTTTTGGGGGAAAATCTGAATGATTATGTTTTCCTTCGAGGAAAGACATCACCTTTTATACCCTGCACATGTTTGTATGCATTTGGTGCATGAAGCCTATTTTGATACCCGTACATGGGCATGAGGCTCCTTATGTGAAGAAACATACATGCATGGGTTTTCCGGTTCATATCAATTGAGCAGAGAATTGGAAGATAGCCGCATAATGCTGCAACAATCCCCAATCGACGCATCTCAGTCGAGGTCGAGATTGACTCTGAGCGTGGATATACCTGGATGAAAGTTAACAGATCCCGTCTTCATTGTCAGTTACACTGGAGCCCCGTACTTCTCTGCAATGGCATCGGCGAAGCTAGGTATGTGGATTGTCCAGTCATCCCAAAACTTCGTCGCAGATTTGGGAAGACAAAATTCCACTGGCCGAATAGAAAGAGAAACTGATTGATATCAATAGGATGTGACATGGTAAGAATTCGCATGCGAAAAAGGCCGAATCGACACCATTCACCAGCCTGGCCACTTTCTTCGTCTCAGCATCCCGACCTGCTAACCATCCCTTCTCACAGAGTCATGTAATCTGCGAACCCTCAGCAGCAACAGTACGTAAAACAGCCCAACAAGCCATCCCTATCCCCGCCTCTTTGGCCAGAAAAACTCCCTATTAAACAAAAAGGAGAAATCCGATTCACCAACATAGGTAATCAAATCCTACTCCCCCAATCTCATGGTCCACCCCATCCTCCAAAGCACCACGTCCATCGCCAAAACCAACAACACCACCCAACAAGACCCACGCCATCACGCCGAGCCCATCATCTCCTTCCTGCCACGCATCCACGTACTCGTCATCGGCCCCGGTCTAGGCCGCGACCCCATGACCCAGAACATCGTCGTGGAAGTGATGAAAGAAGCGCGCGCCAAGAACATCCCCATGGTCCTTGACGCCGACGCACTCCTGCTCGTGCAGTCACATCCCGATCTCATTCGGGGCTACCAAGGCTGCATTCTCACGCCCAACGTGGTTGAATTCGGGCGATTGGCGGAAACCTTTGGCGTGGATGTTTCGATGGCGGAGGAGGGGAGGAGGAGTGGGGAGAAGGAGAGTATGCAAAGGGGTCAGTGCGAGGCTTGTGAGCGGTTGTCGCGGGCCCTGGGAGGGGTGATGATTATCCAGAAGGGAAGGCATGATGTTATCTCGAATGGGGTCACGTCGTTGATCTCGGATGTGCCGGGCGGGAAGAAGAGGAGCGGTGGGCAGGGAGATACGCTGACGGGATCGCTGGGTACGTTTCTGGCGTGGAGGAATGCGTATCATGAGGGTTTGTGGGATACGGGCGAGGAAGACTCCTCGAAGCAGGGGGAAGCGGAGAGTAGGAATGATGTCGAGGCCGAACTGCATGAACATGCGGCGGGTAAGACGAAGAAAATGAGCCCAAAGACGACATTGCTGCTTGCTGCGTGGGCAGGAAGTGCGATTACGAGGGAGTGCTCGAGAAGAGCGTTTCTCACCAAGGGAAGAAGTATGCAGGCGAGCGATTTGACGGATGAAGTCCATGGCGCCTTTTTGGATTTGATTGGGGAATCCGAGGCATCTAAGTTGTGATGACGATACGACATGGCAAGAAATCTCCGATTCGAATGTTCGTTTGCTCACCTAATTGTTCTCTTCTGAGCGACGCCGCATTAACTAGACAGACATGGAATGCCTTGAAGCAATTGATACAAAAAACTTGTGGCCTGCTAGACACAGAAATCCAACGCAACCAGTATCCAGGGACAAAACGCAGACATATATCACAGCCCGAAAAATCAAATAGCCTCCGCCTTGCTAAAAAGATGGAAATTAACTGATCCAAACATATCATAATCATCACAACACGGTTGACCACGGTATAATTCGTACACAAACAGATGCGAAGAGACATCTATGTATATAGTAAATGATCCCCAATCATAGTGAAAACCAAATAGCCACCCAGCGAGGCGCCACCAATTTTTAGAGGTAACTCCAAACAAAAGAGAGTGTAGTAGAGTACACACCCAGGGTATCCTGTGAGAAAAACATAACTGAAACAAAGCTTGTATCCAAATATTCCAATCAAGAATCCAAATAATCGTATGGGCGGGCTAGCCGATTGGATAACCCGTCGAGGTCAAAGGGGTTCTAACCTAAATGCAGTCGCGAAGTAACGGCAGTATCACTCATTGGATTTCATCATGGTTGCATCGCCCGCAAGGTGGGTGCATACAGCGGACACAACAGTTCTCCAAAGCCAGTGTATAAGTGTGTGGAGGCGTGCATTGGCACTTTGTCATGGGACAAAACAGTTAGTTTCAGAGAAACGTCAAGGACTCACAAGGGGCGGAGATAAAAAGGAAAAATCTTACACAAGTGATACATTCTTCTCGGTCCGGGTTAGGTAGTTGAGTAGGGGCCATGAAAAACAACGAGTTCGCTATGGCTTGTCTTTGAGCTGAGCGGGCCTGTTGAAGGGCTGAAGATCTTTGAGATGGGAAGGATTGAGCGAAAGAGGAAGAAGGACCCATTTGAATCTCGGAGATATGCGTGTCGGGGCCTAGTGCCTGGCTATTTGCAGACTTGTAAAGCTGAGATGACCTGGGAGATGGAGAAAATGTCATTGCGGGTGCTTGATTGACATTCTGACGCTGCCTACCAGGCACGGCAGGAGTGTTTACAGCTGAAGGGCGAGAACAATCTCTGGACGCGGCGGCATTCATTGTGCCAGTTGCGCTTACAGTGTCATTATCGTCAGCCACGGTTATATCGCTGCTGCACTCCGATGTCCTTTCAGTTGCTGCCGGACTCTCCTCTCTTATTACCTGTCGTTTCGTCAAGTGGCCGGAAGGCAACAGCCAATCTCCGATAACCTGACCTTTCTTAAAGTGCTCCACGTCAATATGGTTGAATCTATCCTGCCATGCACCCATGCCTTCACGTTCCAACCGCAGCAATTTCCGACAGAATCCGCACCAAAACTGGCTCTGACCGTTTCTGCCTATTTTGCTCGTACGCAAGCAGGCCTTTATCCCGGTCTCACTTAATCCGTGCTCATGGCGCAAATGACTTGTAAACTGCTCTGAACGAAAAAAAAGGCGAGCGCATTCTCGGGGATCCAGAAGACCGCCGTTGGTTGCGGCTCCAACCTCAAGCTCCTGGCAGCGCCAGCTTTCAAGGTGGAAGTGCTTCGAGTTTTCATGACGTTTCCAATCACTCTTGCTTCCAAACTCTCTATTGCAGCCTGTAAACGTACAGCCATAGGGTCGAGTATGGCGTTTCACATGCTTTCTATATGAAGAACATCAGGATCAGCGACAAACCATTTTTCTTCCTTTAGCCTAGGAAATTAAGGAAAGAAACATACTTGAGTTCACATAGTCGACGCGCAGTGGTTGGGCAATAGTTACACTTGAACCGTTTACCGTCACCAGCTTGTGATTTTCGGTCACGTGCAGAGCCGGAAGGATCTAGAATGTCAGCCTTGTTTTTGGATGCCAGTTGGGTATAGCCAGTTTGAATCAGGCTTTGAAGAAATTCCCGCCCTCTTTCTCCAGAGGCTGAGAGCAGGTCGAGGAAGGATGGAGTTTGAGATGCATCTACACTCTGGCCGGGATTGCTTCCTTGAGTGGCGGACTGTTTCCGCTGTTGAGCATTTTCCATTTCTTTCTCCAATGCCTTGAGTAGGCCTTCAGCTGTTTCAGCCAGCGAGTCGGAAGAAGACGGGCCTTGTAGTCCAGTATTGGAATCAGAGAGGAATTGCGCGCCGGGGCCTGCTTTCCCCGGCAGAAGTGGGTCCTCCAAAGAGATGGGGCAGTCATCTACAAGAGTACTATTCTCTGTGAATCCTCGGGCATTCGATCCATCCGGTCCTGGTAATTCAGGTGCATGAATTGAAACGGTTCCTGACGAGCCTAGGGCCCTTTGTTGCGTAGGTTGTTGTCGTGACGAGCCAGAATGTACTGAGGCAGCCTGGGTATACGAGCAGCCGCCTATGGCGAGGTCGGCTCCATTAACAAGCGACTGGGACGCAGTTTCGCTTTGATATACAGAGTTGTCCGGCTCTTTGAAATAACCATTCGCCATCACATCCTTCCTGGTTTCAAACCACTGTTCGGACCTATAAAATGTTGTTAAAAGATTCCTGGCACCTTTGTCGCAGTTTCGATTGAAACTCACAAGCGGACCATCTCGTCAACATTACAATCCGGATGCAGACGACGTAGATGTTGGCGAAAATTGTCTGCACGAGGCCAGTCTTTGTTGTGTTTGGGGCAGCCGCGTACAAAACACCGGTATACCTTATCGGTTCCGTGGGTTGGTTTGATCTTGTGGACCGTTTTTTTATGCCTGTCTCGGTCGTTCAGAGTGGCAAACCCTTCTTTGCGTTTACAGCCGAAAATATCACATTTGAAAGGCTTTTTATGACGATCAATGTGTCTCCTGTGCGCGAAAGATCGGGTTAGTAATGTTGTCCCAAGGGGGAATGGAAAGCTCTCCCTAGAAAGAATAACAGCAATCAAACCAACCTTAGGTCACACTTGGTTTTCCCGGTCCAGTCACAATCAGGAACGTTACAGTTGAAAACCTTCGGAAGGCGTTGCTTGTTTTTCGGCCGCCTCTGTGGGCTTGGCTGTTCTTGATGAGCGACCGGGGGCGGTGACGGTGAGGGGGCCGGAGACGGAGAGAGTGACGGAGAGAGTGACGGGGAAAGTGACGGGGAAAGTGACGGGGACCGAGGAGGGGGGGTAGGGGTGGGAGGGGTAGAGCGAAGGAGTGGGATGTAGGTGTCGGGTCGAGAGTACGAAGACGGGCTGGCTGGGTTGTTCGCTGGCTGCATATTCTGCTGTTGGTATTCAGCTGGGCGATACGGGCCTACAACAGATCTAGTTCCAACGCTTTTGGTTCCGTAGCCAGAATCGGAAAAGAGCCCACGAGGTGTCATCTGAGCTCCGATGTCCGACATGGCGTCGCCATGCGAGATTTTTGGGCGCTTGGGGGGGTGTTGCTGGCGGTGCAGGGGCATGGTATAGCCAGGGGAGAGGCCTGTGACACTGATCGGATCCCAAACATCGCGTCGGGAAGAGGGTACAGCTGAGAGCCGGTCGGCTATTCCAGTGGGGGAGAAGGGTGGAGGGTGAGGGTTGGAGGACGGAGAGTAGTTAGGCCAGACGGGAGCAGACGGTGGGAATCCAGCCGTGAAGCCTCCCAAGTTTGCAAAGTAGATGTTGGGAGGTGGAGCAGGGAGGGACAAGTCGGCGGTCTGGCTGTCGTTGGAGTGGGAGAAGGCCATGGGCGGGGCAGCGCCATTTATACACAGCAGATCTTCGCTGACTTGGCTCGGTCGATTGCCATAGAAGCTCCCTTGCGGGTATTGGGGCTGTTATGAGCAACCGTCAACGGAGAGACAGGCAAAAAAATAAAAATAAAAATATTGGAGAGAGAGTTCATAGAAAAGCGAAGTCAAAAGATTTTTAAAAAAACAAATAAAACAAAAAAGACAATAGACCGATCACTGGTGGCGCAACAAGACGAAAAGAAGAAAAGAAGAAATAAACTAAAAAATTAAAAAATAAGAGACAGCACGTACCAGGCCGTACGGATACTGGGCGGCAGAGATATTCCCGTTGCCGGTACTGCTGCTGCCAATATTCGTGTATCCGTTCCCGTTGTGGTTGTGATCAAACTGGCGCCGCTGTCGAAAGAAGTCATCCTGGGCCATGGTCAAACTCCGCCGCTCGGGGCGGCTGGGAGGGAGCCCGATGGGCAGTGTCGGAGCTCCCCCCGATCCCAAAAGAGAAGATGCAAGTTGCTGAAGCCGTTTATTCTCCTTAAAGATTTGTTTCCTGATCCCGTCTCGTTTCCTTCGTCTTTTTTTTTTGTACTTTTTATTTTTCTGTTCGAGGTATCTGGATGGATGTAAACAGCAGATCGGGGGGAAGATGGACCAAGGACTGGAGTCTTGGGGAGGGAGAGAGGGAGGGAGGGTCTAGATCGCGGGAGACGGGTTGGGTGGGGTGTGGGGGGGGTATTTCAAGTTGCAGCAGGGATGGTTCTCAATTCGCATTTTGCTTGACGATCATCGGAGATAAAAAAATAAAATAACAAAAAAGCAGGTTTAAAAAAAAAAAAAAAGGACGGCCAAGGAGTGACAGCAGGGCAGCGAAGAAGGAGCGGGGGGACGGACTGTGTGGCGGGAACGAGCAGAAGAAAAAGCCGTGTGGGTGCAGGACAACAGATCTGACTGGGCGCAAGGGAGGAAATCCCCCCAAGGTACAGTTTAGCCCGTTGGGGAGGGTGGTGTGACAGGATGAAGAAGTAGGTAAGGGGAGACTGGAAAGCAAATCAGCAAGATATTATATCACCCCAGGCAGAAAGATAATGAAAGGGAAAGAGAAGACCAAGAGCCACGGGGGCAGGGATGGGGAAGGGTTGGTCGTGTCCTGTGAGACGGGCAGGACAGGGCTGTGGGACACACACACAGACAGACAGAGAGCGAGAGAGAGAGAGAGAGAGATAGAGAGAGAACAGATACACAGACAAGCCAAAACTGGGTGATAAGGAGGGGAGAAACAAGAAGAAGGAAAAAAGACTAGTTAACTAACCAGATGACAACAAGTGAGTGGTGAATAGAAAAAGAGAGAAATGAGAAGAGATGAGAAGAGTAAGAAGAGTGAGGAGAGTAAGAAGAGATGAAGAAAGAGGAGGAAGAAGAAGAAGAAGAAGGGAGGAAGACGTCGGAAGATGCAAAGGCAAGGCAACCCGGGACGGCAGGACGACCCCCAACAAGGCTTGACGTCCACACCTGAAAAAGTGAGGAGGAAGACAACTCTCACCCCCTCACTCACTCAACTCGCTCAACTCACTTTGGTTCTCGTCCGGTCTCTCCCTCTCGTCCCAAATCACCACTTCACACACACCCCCAGGCACACGTCCAAAACACTCTCCTCCACGTGGAATCAAAACACAGGAATAAGAAACAAAAATAACGAGCCAGAAAGAGTAGTTAGCTAGTTAGACCACAGACAAAGTTGAAGAATCAACAACCTGTCGCAAGAGCTTTCAGTATCAAAAATCAACCAGCTTGAGTACGAGTATACTAATTAACTAGGGTCCTCACAACCTAATCAGAGAAATGTAACTCTCTCTCTTTGGTTTAGAGAAAGAGAAGAAAGACACAATATCAACCGACTAGATCATCAACTCTGATTGCCTCTTGTTCTGGGAGGAGGATGCTCCAAAGAGGGGGAAAAAGAAACTGTAGCAATCCCATCCTCCACAGCGGGCGCCTTTTCTCTTATTTAACTAACTATTCCCATGTCACTATGTACATACATTTCTTTAGCCAAAGTTGCTGATATCTGATGGCCGGTCTGCCCGCAAGGCGTTTTTATTTCATCATTCCTTGTCTTTTTTTTTTTTTTTTTTTTCAATTCTAGCCTTTTTGCTCCCCCCTCTGCTCATATGCATAAAACTACATAACTAGTTAAGTTATCTCCCCCTGTCTGCCTGCTCGGATCATTTTCGCCTCACCTTTTTTTTTAGTGGAATATATTAGTTAAAAGATTATATTATAGTTTTATTTCTGATCTATCAACAGAACTCCTCACGTAGCCTGGTTTCTGAGCCAATGAAGACAAGAAGAAAAAAGGCCATAACTCGTGAGCAAGCACAGCTCAAATCCCCCAAAATCATCTAGCCAGCTTCCGGATTCTCCGATGTTGGGCGGAAAGAAAAAAGGCGGAAACAAGTTCAAAAAACAGTAGTTAGTAGTTGTTATCCATACGGAGAACTTGCCCATGGTTTAGTTACATAGATAGTAGTTGACTATGTACTTCACTCCACTCCAGTCAAGCATAGGCTAAATCCTTCCTGTTCTTCAAGCTATATCATACGTATATTATATTTGTCTCATACCGAAAAAACTAATACACAGATCCATATACTCGTTGCTCCAGATGTCTAGCAGGCGAATGATCTCGCTGTGGAAGGGAGCGGAGGGAAAAGGAGAGGGAAAACAAAAAAAAGGCATCCAGACCAGTAACTAGTGAACTAGACCAAGACCTCATGCAGTCCAAAAATCCCACGCACCAATGCACCAGCCCAATCAAGACAAAATGGTAAAAATAGCAATAGCAAGTAGGAAAAGAAGGCAATTGGGGTATTCGTGAAAGAGAAAAAAAAAACAAAAGGAGGATAACGCAGCAGCTTGAGACCTGAGCCAGACCACAAATGTCATTCAAAACTGGTGTGGTCCGCCACCAGCCTGGGTATATCCCTGTCCCGATCCCGAGACGTCCATTGGATATGCTCCACCCGTCGGACTGCCTCCATGATGATGGTTATTGTTGTTGTTGTTGATATGATATCCAGCGTTCACCTGCTCCATATACGGAGAATGCTCAACCGGGGACGCATACATCTGGCCCTCGTCAACAAACCCGTACATTCCCGCCGCCGTCGCCGCCACGTCCAGATGATACGGCATCCCCCTCACTTGTCGCGGGGGTGTATTGAACATAGGCGGGTAGGTCGCCACAGCTCCCGCGCCGTACTGTCTTGGCACAACAGCGGGCACCGTTCCCGGATACTGTGTCTGCATCGTCACTGGCGAACTCCCCTGCGAAAACGAGTGCTGCATCGGAATAGGCGACATCGAATACGGTTGCTGCTGCCCACCACTGCCCGCCAACAATGCGTCGTGTATTCGCAGCTGCTGCGACGAGACCGGAGACGGCACCGAGAATGCTTCTGGCATAAATGCCGCCGTCCCGGTCATAGGTATCTGCGGGGGCCCGTTTTTTGTCCTGCCGCGATTGCTCTGCTGGTAGGGCTGCGAGCCCAAGGTGCCTTGGCCCACAATCGGACTAGTGGCATACGGGTCGACCGGCGTTGTCAAGTTGCTTTGCGCTGAAGCCGCCCCGAAGTCTTCCGCCGGGCTGACTACATTGTGCGGAGAAAAAATCCTTTGCTCCACTAGTCTCAGCACCGGGATGGCAATCTGCTCCATATGTTTCGCCATATGCACCGTCAATTTCTTCCAGCTACTGCATACATTACCGCAGAACCGACAAGCTTCGTCCATGGGCTGCTTTGTTGTGACATGGCGACAACTCTCTACCAGGTCCCAGAATCTCTTTTCGACATCTTGCGTATTGGTGTCCATATCAATTCCCAGGTCAGGCAACCCGCCCTCAATCTGTGCTCCTCGGGCCTTGGCACGGTTCACTTTCGGCTCCGGCATCTTGTGCTCGCGAGCAAGATGCTTCACGAAATTATCCTTGCGGTAGCATTTATGGGTACAGTCTGCCATGCTGCACTCCCACCATTCGAGGTGTCGATGCCTCTCGTTCTCGTGTCTCACCCAGTCAGCCTTGCGCTTAAACGACTTGGGCTCCGTACACTCGGGGAAGGTACAGGTGAACGGCTGTATGTCCTCGTGCACGTGTTTTGTCCAATCGGAGGGCTTCTGAAACTCCTTGACCTCAAAGCACAGCGAGCATTCGAATTTGGCTGGCAGTTGCTTAGCCGGCGGTAAAGGCACGCCGGAAGCCAACATGGCATCCGCAGCAGCGTTGTCGCCTACCCCTCCACAACCATCATCACTGACATCTCCCGCTGCGCCGGTATGGAAATGGGGAAAAGCCAACTCGGGATCCCTGGGATTTGTCCTAGATGGCAGCGTCATGGCGTGGCCTCCCAGAGCAAAACAATGCTCACCGGACTTGCACGCACGTCGCTGCACCGCTTGGGAATGTTTTAACTTGAGTTCAACAAGCTTCCTATATCGCCGCAATTGTTCTTGGCCGATACGATCCACCAGATCTGAGTGAAGTCGCGGGTTGAGCTCTTGGACATGTGTTTTAAACCCTTCGATTGTGGGCACGATTAAATCCGCACGAACTGAGAAATCCATGACAACTCCTCTTTCGTCCACAACTTCTTCATCATCTTCTTCATAGGTATTGTCATTCTCATTGGCATCGATTGCGTCGATGGGTGATTTCTCTGGGGAAAGGACTGGCGATTGGTCTTTATTAAGCAATGGCGAGGCCAAAGTAGACACGGGAGACCTACCAGAAGCGGTCATGACCTGTGCTAGGCCTTGTAGGCCATTTGGCACCTCGCTTCTGCTACGGGTACGCTTAATGAAGCTCCACGGTTTGCTGGGTTTGACCGGCGGAACGCTTCCAACTCCAACAGATGCTATTTGTCTCCCCATTTCCAAAAGTGCACCACTGGTATTTAAGGGGTTTTTCGGCCGTCTGGTGAAGCTGCTCTTGCGTTGCGGGATAGCTGAGTTACCAGAACTGTTTTTTCCGGTTTCCAATGATTCTGCACTCGGCTGAGTTTGTTGCATTGGTATGCTGAGTTTTCGCTTTGAGTTGCTGTGCTGCCGTCTGGGAAACAATTTGGTCGCTTGTTCGAATAGACTACTTCGCCTGATCTTCTCTTTCACACCGTCATCCCTAATGCACATGGTCTCAAAACGAATACTCTCAACATCCGCATCGGTAATGTCTCCCCAGGTTGCGCTCAGAGACGCCGCGTCGTTGTTTTCAGCCAGTCGCCGAAATTGCGTCATGGCCGCAACGGAAGTAGGTGGCTGTTCTCTCATGTTTCCAAAACGTGGGTTTCTGGGCTGATCCTTCCATGGCCTGGCTCGGATAAACTGTTGCGGAAGAGGCTCATTGTCCGAGATGCTGTCGGTATCCGGCGGCGGCGGAAAATATCCTTCGTTTAAATCTGCTTGGGGGTTTGAATCCATAATCGTGTGGGCCGAACGCGGGGGTGAGCTGTCGGTTGTGCGAGAATCGTCCTCTTCGTCCTCCGCCTCGCTCTCTACGTCAATCAGTGCGCCGGGTCCGGGAATGGTGGTATCATCGAACACTGGCAGATTGGCGTTGATTCTATTGCGAGGACTGAGCGGCGAGTCTCCCGTGCTCTTGGCCCTGCGTCTTCCCGGAATCCGCCATTTTTTCCGCGATGGCGCAGTAAACAGGGCATTGTCTTCGACTTCGCTGCTTGCTTCGCTGACCCAACGCGCCACAACTGCGTTCTTTTCCTCCAATTCTCGCCTAGCTGTTATCTCTTTCAGGCTCGGAATGAGATCATCCGTTCGAGAAAATGGATCCAGGCCCCGAAGTCCGGTAGAGCGGCTGCGAATCCAACTTCCATCTGCCGCTCGCAAGGTCGGTGATGATGGCGAAGTTCTACCGCCCCTCGGGTAATGGTGGACGTTGCCAGTATCATCTTCGGATTCGGATTCGGTCGATTCAACGTCAACTGGAGCAAGATGAGCCGAAGAGATGCTTTTTCTTCTCGAATTGCAGGTAATACAAACTTCGTCTCTTGAAGGGGAATCCCCTCGACTGTAGCTCGAGACCTTGACCACAGGACTCGGGGGAGGGTCGACGAGGTTCTGACTGTAGGGGTTAGCACCGGATAGGTTGGTGACTACGGTCGGAAGTCGTAGCGTGGGGACGTCTGCCCGCCTCTCGGTTGTCACGGAGGCAGGCAAGATCGACGGATCGCTGGAGTGATGGTGGGCCACAGCAGCTTCACCCGGCTGGTGGTTGGAAATCGTGGAAGGGTGGGGGATACTAGTTAACACTGGACTCGGGGCTTGTCTTGGATGTGAATATCCATTGCCAGGATCCTCATGTGGACCGGTGGCCAGTTGGTGTGGTGTTGAAGGAGAGTCGAGTGCTACGGGGTTGAGAAAGAGCTGTTCCAAGCAGCTGAAGTCGGTGGTGCCCTGAGGCGGGTCGTCGTTGGACAAGTGATTCTCAGACGCCGGCGATGAATTGCTGCTAAAGTCGCTGTGCCCGTTGCCAAAGTTGGTGCTTCCTGGGCTGAGGAAGGTAGGTGACGACAGATCGTTGGGATTTGCAAAGCGCGAGCAAGGGTCGTAGGGGTCGGTACCACGGGCGGGACACACAGCGAAGTGCTCATTGTCTGGCGGGCATTGCTGCGCGTTGTGTGTGGATCGACCGAATAGCTTGTGGGATTCAATGGGGACCAGGCATTCGTCACGGCTGGGAGGGTGAGAGAGAAAGGGGTCCTCGAAGTGGCCAGGCTTGAATGCCCCGAACTGAGGGGGACTGTTGTCGGCTCCCCGTAGTGGAGACATTGCTCTCTCTCAAGTTCTACACACAGGAATTCTCCTAATCAGTGGGAGTGTGTCGCGACGGGCGGAGAGAGGAGTCTTCTTGTAAAGCGTGATGCAAGGCTCAAACGAGATGGAATCTTGGGGTAAAAGACGAAGCCGTCGAGGGGCAAGGCCAGGATGGTCAGACAGCCATGCCAATTGGAACTGACGGGGATGCGACAGAGGGAGGGTGCTCATGGGAGGATTTCTTGCCAGTGATGCCGTGAAGAACGAATGTAGACGATCGATAAGATGAGAAAGAAAGGAAGAGCAAAAGAAAAAGGGAAAAAACAAAGAAAAAAAAAAAGATGGGAGAAAAGAGGGATGAGGGTGATTGAGAGGATGAGAAAGGGGGGATGGTTGCTGCGAGGGTGCAAAAAAAGGTGGGAGGTTCGACTAGCGGGCGAGGCGTGCGGCTCCTTCTGGCGGCCCCCCCC